>JAHWFO010004499.1:5376333-5420824 GCA_023313115.1 Rhysida immarginata
ATTAACCAACAAAGCCTCCATTAGCTTAAATAAGGTAAATATTCGATTGGCATAGTTTCTATTAACTTCTATAAATATTCCAATCAATCATAAATAGCAAATTTCAACTCATTACATGAATGATATTGCTTGCTTGTTATTAGCATGTACAAGTTTGGTTAATGCAGCCCAGACGTTCTCCATAGATTCTTATCGGGACTTCTAGAAGGCCAATCCAAGACCCTGATTTTTCACTTTTAAATCATTGTTTTGTTGCTTTTGATACATGGCATGGGGCATTCTCTTGATAACACCATTCACCTCCTCCAATGAGTGGGGCAAATGGGATGAGATGATCATACAGCTTTGAGTCCATTCGTTGGTTTATCATCACAATGTTAGTCTTTCCTTTATAAGCTAATGCTGTCCACACCATGACTCCGTCACCTCCTGTTTGCCTCCAGAAATGCCTGTTTCCATCGGGGCCGTCCAAATTAAATCTTTTTTTCATCCGAAAAAACAATTCTTTCCCTCGATCTTTCCAAGTCATCACTCCTTTTGCCCATTCGTTGTGCGCTGGAGTTAATTTTGGTTTTGCCTTCAGTTTACGTATCCAGCGTTATCATTGATGCATAAGCACTTTGTCACTTTGGGCTGCTTAACTCTTGGGCAATACTTCGGGTTGACATCTGTTTTTTGGTGGAAAGATGGAAAATGCGACGCTTTGTACTTGTGGATAACACAAGTTTTCGTCCAGCGCGTTTTTCTTGTCCGTACTGGTCTTCTTTTTTCAACACGTTAAGAACTGCTCTCATGGATCGGTTGAGTGCTGCAGCAATTTTTCTGTAGGATTTTCCCTGACCTTGATATAAGTACACTTGAAATCTCGCATTCCTTTTAACTGACTTCCTCGTGGCATTTTCGTTTGTTTAGCTTTCTGTTCAGCTGGTAAGTTTATATGGCTTATTTGAGTGCTTTCTTACCTTCGAATAATTGAATGAATAATCTAGGGTGTGTCCCATTCGATTATTTCTTGTTTTTGAAGAGGTGTCTATAAATGTTTTACACTTGCAAAAAATCTAACTAGGAAGAGACGCCTAATTTTAGACGCCTGCTAAAATGCAAGGTTAATGTGCTGTTGGAGATAACGAAGACAAGAGTCTATAGAGTCCATATATGTGCTCTTTTTGCACACAGAAAACGGTTGCGCTGTTCATCGTACTGTAAGGCATCGGTCTATCTTTAAAAAAATGGAAATATATAGGTTTCTTAAATATATTCGTAAGTTTTTTTGTTTATAGAATGCAGGGTTTTCAACCCAATGCAATATCATTTTCAGGCAATTTGACAAACTACAGTAAAGACAACGCCCTGCAATTAGAATATAAAAATATTAAATATTTGAAGAAATATGAGCATTTTTACTAAACAATGTTTAATGCGCATAAGGAGAAGTTGATACTTGTGTCCTGTCCAAAAATAAAAATTTGGAGAAAACCTCTTATCGTTTGTTGCGCCGTTCATCGTAGTGTAAGTCATTGGGTTTTTTCATTGTCTACTGGAAACATTTCCCTTGATATATGGGAATAATTTTTGGTAAAGATCTGACTCCACAAAAAAGACACTTAATACACGTGAATGCACATTTCTGCAGCTGCCTTCTTCAGTGTGTAACAGGTACAAGAAAGTTGATTTTGCTGTGTGATTCTGGGTCTTCTATAGTCTCTTTTAGGACTCTTCTTACGTTTAACAGCTATAATTTGCGTGTAATGAAATTATTGACACTGTTGGGATTCGATAAGATGGGACACTACCCCATTTGCCACAGTTATTCGCGACTACTTGAATCAACTTTTCTTGGTAGCCCGCCAAGACTTAAGGCTTCCTGGTCATAAAATAGGAATTATTTCGAGTTTGAGTTTTTTATCTGGAGATTTGTCTAGTCTAAGGTTTACCGGCTATGTTGTAGATAGCTTTTCAGGACATGAAGGCACGCTGTGTAATAGATTATGTTTATTCTGTAATAAATGTATAGTCTTTATGATCATCCGGTATTTTTCCAACAAAAAGTCGCTTAATTACTTAATCAACTGCTTTCTAAAATGGACACTAGCCATGTTATGCGTCCTTCATTCATGTCTTCGTAATAGCGCGCAAAAACTTTAAATCATGACTGACAGCAAAATAATTTTTTTTTCGGGCGAAGTAAAATAAAAAAAGATAAATTAATTAGGCTTTAAAATTTAATCCCACTTATAGGAAGCTACTTTTAAAGAGGTGGGAGAGGGGTTTAATAGGAGGGGTAGAGAGAAAGAAACCGTTTTCCAAAAGATGTCGAGTAGAGAGAAAGAGTGACTCGGGGGAAATTGATTGTGAACAGACGTGAGTCTCTTTCTCTCTCTACATCCATCCGAAGCAAGTTCTTTTTACCCTCCATACACACGCTCACACACACTCTTTCTCTCTCCTTCTCTTTGCCTTTCATTTTGAACTACAAAAACTCTTCATCATTTAGCTGAAGCTAGGTTAAACTGTTTACAAAATGCGGTCGCAGACACTTAATGAGCTTTCAATATCTTTTAAGATATTCGACGGAATTAGAGAGACTGGGAAAACTTGAACACGACAAGCAATCGAAGGAGAAAGAAAGAAGCAAAAATCCGCTTTTCGGCAATTTTTCTTTTTATTTTAATATTTTTTTTATTAGTTATGGTTTAATGAAAAATTGATACTCTTATAGCTGATCCTTCTTTTGAAGGAGAGCCTATTAAAATGCACATGGTTGGTAGCAAAGCCAAATTTTGAATTTAGGATGCATATATAAAAATTCTAGAAAAATTTGTATTTCAAATGTTTTGCTACATCAAAGATTATAATCAAATTATACACACACACGCACACACAGAGACAGACAAACAATAATGGTTCTTTTGTACTATCTGAAAGATTTCTCTTTTTATTTCTCTGCGAGCTCAAAGTGGAAAGAAAGCATTAGAAGATCGGAGACAAAAGGATCGATATTTAATGATGTAGAACAAAATCGAATCGGAAAACTGATCCGTCGCAGTGAGAGAAAAGCTAGAACTTTATAGAGAAATGGCAACTAGGGTAATATGGAAAGGAACATATTTGATTATGACTATCTTACAGCTTTTGACTTTCTCCTTGTCTTTATCTTCTTTGATTGGAAGGCAGCGAAGAGAGGGGTGTGAGCGGAGGAATGGGCAATAGAAGAGAGGGAAAGTTGGTAAGGCAGGGGGTAGGGATGATATTTCCACTTGTCTCATCCGTTGCCTTTAATCAAGGGGCTTCACAATGGCCGTTGAGGTAGAGGGAGCCTCTCTTTCTCTCTATTGCTCGGAGGAGACGGCGACGACCTGTCCTTGCTCGTTTCTTGGGCGACGTTTTGAACACTCACCCCCGGGCAACGGAAGCTAGTGGCTCCCCCGACGTGCGTTGCCGAGGCTCCCGGGGGAGAGATTGCCCGACCAGGCCCGATGGTTGACGGGCGGCGCAACGACAGAATCGAACGAAGCCTTAAGTCTCCTCCTCCACTCCAGGGGGCTGTAGCCTCGCTTTTCCTATAACTCGAAGACGACGACGCTGACTTCATTTGGCCTTTTCTGCTTCTTTTTTCCCCTTCTTTTACTCTCTCTCCTAAAGAGAGATGTTGCCGAGGGAGGAGTCAGGGAAAATAAAGTGAAGGAAAACTTTTGCAATGTCCTCCTCCCTATCTTTTGAATTTTGTTCATTTATTTTTTTGTTTTCTAATATGCCCTTTGTCGCTTTAGAATTCACTCTTTACAGCTTCTTTCCACTTTATATCCAAGTTGCTCTCATTATAGAGGAACGATAACGCTGAAAAAAAAATCGTCTTGCATTCTCGGCATCCTTATAACATTCGCTGTTTTATATTACCAGAAAGCCTTCTAGTAGATAGCATGGGTCCTCTAAGAAATAATCAACAGCTCTTATAGAAGTTGGAATAAATCCAAAATTATCTTACTGCATATACCTCCCCGTAAGTCTGGCCGCAACCGCGAAAGTTAGACATAGAGCATTTCTATTAATTTAATAAAATTTTTGTTTTTCACCTTTTAACTTTACCACTGTTTATATTCTTCAAGGGTGGTAACTTAAAGAAAGGGAGTCAGTTTTGCAATTATCTACGTTACACATCGAGTAAGATTCGCGCAGAACTGCATAATTGCTTCTTTAAGATAAGGAAGATTTTTGTTGCAAGGCTGAAATGTATTGTAGGGAAACGTTTTGAAAGTACATTTAGAGAGAATTATCGGGACCTTCAATATGGAATCTTCAGGAAGGTCTGATATTGATTATATAACCAGTTTGTAATAAAATATCAGGATGACCATAAAACTGGGAAAAGTCGGGGATTTTATATCAACTAGGGAAATATTAGGTATTTTAATAAATTTTCGTAAATATCAAGGAATTTTTTCAACCTCGAAAAATATGTGTTTTTGTCTATGGTGGTGGGAAATGTTATGAAACAGATTGTGAGAGATGCTCATGCTTTATCCTTAAAGCTGAATTAGTATTGCTCTCTAATATATAACAAAGTCAGGATTTGCATCTGGTATTCGAAGAGCGCTGAAAGGTATCAGCAGAAAAGAAATTACAAAATCGGAATTATGAATTGTGGTTACGCAAGAAGTGTACTTTTACAAACAAATTTGGAAAGCTCACCACTTCTTTTTCAGCTCACGAAAGGAGCGAAATGTTTGAAATTCACGATATGTGCATAAACATTTACTTACAGACTAGAGATTTTAGAGTATCGTGTCGATCATTTCTGGAAATATTTTAGGTTAAAATATTATAGATCAAACTGTCAATTAAGTGTCATGAGTATAGTAATGATATTCTCCTGTGTTTATAGGAGTAAATAGGGAATTTTCTATGAATGGCAAGTACCTTGTAGACAACTTGAAGAGCAAAGAAATATATACGATGTGCTAATAGAGGTTGGGAGTAATATTAAGAAATTGGCAGATAACAAAATAATTTATACGCTATTTCAGAAATGCACATGTTTGTTTTTGGAAGAAACTCGATTCTTGTAGAATTATGTTCCCAATGAGAGATGGAAGGATTGATCTAAAAAGAAAATGTATAGGTTACAAGCCAAAATAGGAAAGAAAATTCCACAGCGTGGATTCGAACCAGGAACCTCTGGCTCAGACCGCCAACGCTCTAACCAAGCCCTAAGGGCATATAAATAGAGTTTAGCTTTCATGTCCATAGGGCTTGGTTATAGCATTACCTAGTCCACAGGCTGGGACTATTGTTCCTAAGGCGTAATATTCAATAAAGAATAACTCATGAACGTTGTGTGTAGGTTTTATCCAGTGGTTAGCGCGTTGGCGGGCTGAGGCAAAGGTTCCTGGTTCGAATCCAGGCTGTGGAATTTTCTTTTCTATTTTTCACAATAATTTGAACAGCTGAGGTATGGCGAAGGATAAAACCCTCACAGAACATTCATGAGTTATTCTTCAAGAAAGCCAAGTTGTTTTCTGGATGAGCAGATCAGTCTCTGGATTTAAAAAAAAAATTCCTCAACTATCAACATTGTCTTAGTTCATATTACTTACGAATCAATATTGAGATTTGTTAGACATGTGTATATTTTTTTGTTTTTTGGATGATTGAAATCCTAACACATAATGCTGGATATGCACAGGATTAATTAATTTAATAAGTTTTCTGGAAACTTTGGAATTATTAGGGATTGTTTAAGGTTTTTTGTGGCCACCGTAAATGGTCCTGATGATGTGAATCGACAAAAGCTCTGTAGAATTCTTTTAATTTGGCTCTTTCAACTAAAGAATATTAGATGAAAAGTTTTGTTTGGCTACAAAAGGAAATTTGGAAGTGAATTTATGGGAGGAAAAAGGCCGTACGAACAATTCTGTTATAAGTTACCTTTTGCCTAGAAATATGCACTTTTGTACTAAACGAAACTCTTTGCCTTACTTTTTATTTTGATTAAAAGAGCCAAATTAAAAGAATTCTAAGGAGCATTGTCGATTTTCAACGTCATCTGGCGATTTATTTATAAACTGGATTGGGAATTCTAACAATACCATGTCTAGTCGAAATTACATTTTGAAATGCTTATAATTTTAGCAATACAGTATTCTCTAGTAAGAATTAATAATTTTATGACAAAATGTTATAATTTGAAGCGTTTGTCTTTGTGTATTCCTTAGAGATTGAATCGATAAAGTTGATGGAGGGCTTGCAGCACATAAGGGAAAAGAAAATCACACAGAATTCCGACCTGTTTCGCCTTTTATTCCTTGGATACAAATGAAGAGCCATTTTCATACAAGGATACAAAGCCGGTCGGAATTCTGTGTTTTCTTTCCCGCTATGTACTGCAAGGGCTCCATCAGCTTCATGAAAAAGGACAATAGAGAGAATTCTTCATTTCATAACATTGAATCGATAGAAG
The DNA here is from genome assembly GCA_023313115.1 of Rhysida immarginata. Lineage (NCBI taxonomy): Eukaryota > Metazoa > Arthropoda > Chilopoda > Scolopendromorpha > Scolopendridae > Rhysida > Rhysida immarginata. The sequence goes on from JAHWFO010004499.1 coordinate 5,382,791, forward strand.
AACTGGATTGCACTGATATTTTTGCAGCGTTTTAAACTAGAAAAATTAAATTTTTCTCATTCAGAATTATTTAGAATATAAAAGCACAAATTATATCGAAAAAGTTTATTTTACTGTTTTAATTGTTGCAAAATATCTAATATTCCCCAACCAACAAAAAAATGCCCGTTTTGGGCATCTTGCCAGCTATTTTGGTCAGGATTTTTTTTTTGTTGTTGTTTCTTTTATCTCATTGAACTTTCTTTAAAAATAAAAGATTAAAAAAAGCAGTGCATTACGGAATAAATTAATAATAATTTCAATTCCCTGATGATTTGAGAAAGTGAAGAGCTTGTAGTCAGTGAGTGTTGCAAATTTAATAGCGTTCATTAACTTTGTATAAGAGCGGAAGTTTTCGTCTTAAACTTGGATCGTAATACCTTCGAAAGCAGTGATAGATAGCAAGATAGATAGATAGGCAGGCAGACAGACAGACAGACCCACCCACCCGCCCTCATGTCGAAAACGGAGGGGTAAGTATAAGGAAGGGGTTGAGATTGCATTTTCCCCGCCGCCTTCTTATTGGAATGCTTTGAGCGGAGCTTTTTTAGAAAAAAAAAATTGAAGGGAAAAAAAAAACGAGCGAACTCAAACAAGGAGTAAAGTTTTCGTTTTTATTTTCAACTTGAAACTTTTCATATTTTTTTTCCTTTTGCCTTCTCCTCGACGACAGGGCTTGACCGTCCGGTTGACTGGAAGCCATTGAATTCCCAGGGTTCGCTTCATCGGTGCGCGGTGGCTGGCATCGTGCCACGACGCATGCGCACCATTCGCTCTCATTCATCAGAGACTCTCCGTCATTATTAATTAATGCTGCAATTAATATTCTCGGCGAATCCCCGACCAATTAAGCTGCCATTCGTTGCGCGAAGCGGTCCACGGGCTTCGTAACATACCATTAGCAGAGGTCTCGAAATGTTTACCCAAGAAACGTTCATAGAAATGTGGGGGCCGGGAGCAGACCCCCATCCCTCAACCCAACTTACCTCTATACACCCCCCCTCTCATGCACACATCCTAACCTACCCCTGCAAAAAGACCCCCACCTCCCTCTTTCTCTTTAGGCGAAAACATTTCCGACGTTGCTAATTATTTGTTTTACGAAAGAACTTTGAGGATGAAAAAAAAAATGAAAAAAAGAAAAGGGAAGAAAGAAAACTTTTGAATAATTTCTTGACTAAGAGTTGAATCTCTTGCTTTTGTTTCGTTCTAAATGAAAGGGGGCTTAAAAATAAAAGCACACACACTCCGAGAGATGCCTTCTCTGTAAATATTTTAATTTCTCTTTTTGTTTGTTTGAAGTTTCTGAAGCAATTCTCCAAAAGCTTTTCTCTCTAAAGCAAAATTGAAAATCTTAATTGTAATGGGAACTCTAAATTTTTATTCATTCAGGAATTTTCTATCATGTTATTTGCTTAATTAAGGAATAATAAACAAAACTCTTTTGTTTCCTTAACCTTTTCTCCCATCTACTTCATCTGCAACAAGAGTGAGGTTCGGCATCACAAAAAATCTTGAGTAATTCCAAACAGCTCACGCTTAAGTAGCTTAAAAAATAGATGTTGTCATTTGTGTTTACTGTGAATGTTAGAGTCGTAAAACAGGTGGCTACTTGAAATCATGTTTTTGGCATCTTCTTGGAAAGCCTATTAGTAAGATTGATTGGGAATAGAAATGGGAAACTGGACATGTTTAACAAATTTGATTCTTTATTCATGAAATTATAACGAAAAATATATGTATCTTGTGGTACTTAGGTGTTTGACTGGAAGCCATTGTTATTCGCAATAGTTCTATGACATTTATTTTCTAGAAATCCACGAATGCTTCTTTTGCCCTAGAAATTTTTGTCAGGGTTGAGGAATAGATTTGTATTTCATCGCCTTTTGCATTGTTAGTAATAAGATATTTTTTAAAAAAATATTAAAAAGTAATTAAAACCCGTCAAATAATATTAGGTTGGGAATCGAATTGTTTAGTAAAATTTAGAATGTCTATGACATACAAGCCGTTTGAATTTAAATAATTATTTTATGAGGTTAGTATATCGATCGCTATTTCATCTCCTATGAACACCATTAGTTGCACGACATGGTGTCGAAATTTTTTTCCGGTTTTCACAAGCGTTTAATAACTTTTAGCAGCTTTTTCATGTTATGCGTTTTGCAATGACGTGCTATACTCATTTTCCATTAAACTCAATCCTATTGATGCCAACTGTAAGTATACTTTGTGAATACAGCCTCTACTCAATGACTTTGTACCACAGTCACAATAGCAGCTTTTCCTATTCCTCTAAATACTAATTTCATTCTGGATACCTAAGCATTTGAAACAGATATTTTAGCTCTAATACATTTATATTCTACATATGGAAGAAATGAGTATTTTATAGAAATTTGTAATAGGTTACACGATATAGTACATGCCTTATACTAATATGTTACAATACAGCGTCAATATCATATTTTTTGTATGTTTTGCTAGATGTCAACATCGTGTGTAGAATCAATATTAAATTTTGTTTCCAATTGAATAAACCCTCGGTTAAAATTCTGAATTGATCTTTAATAATGCGCACAATCGATAGTTGATTCTTGAAAATGACGTCTATTGTTGGCCTTATGACATCTAGCACGTACGGGACTTTTCTTTATACTGTATAACCTGAAATAAAAGATAAGTTCAGGATGTGTAGTAATTATACAGGAGGCTGGCCTTAGTACGATCAGTAAGTTCGAAGGGACTGGCCTTCTTGACGGATATGATGTATTGGTATGACGTGTTATACACAATCACCTTCAAAATGCTCCCCTTCCGTACCTATGCACTTCTGCCAACGCGAGTATAGTTGGTGAAAATATTCCTGGAAGCCTTTGGAGGAGTCGCCTTTGGAGGAGCCGTCTTCAGAGCGGTCGCAGCTGTACTCTTGAAACGGCGTCCTTTGAGTTCGTTTTTCAGATGGGAGAACAGGTAAAAGTTGCATGGGGCGAAATCGGGTGAGTAAGGGAGTGGATGAGTTGACGCTCCTGTTTTGGCCAGTACAGCCTGCACCATCGGGAGTGCCAAGAAAACACTTTTGCACGACACATTGCACTCTCACCGCAATGTTTCTGTCGGCGATTTCCCCAAGCATTGACAGAATTTGATATTCACACTTTGTTCTTCAAACGCCAACGAACGTGAACAACTACAGTTCACTGACACGCATTGTTTAGAAAAACCCTGTACTGCGGAGCTGCTTCTTGCTTACCAGGCCTCGCATCGTATGCGTCTCTACGTCACGGTCAAATAGTTTCCCTTTCCTTCAAGCCTGACTGGAGATATCAGCACAGTCTCCGAATTTATTGAGCGTTTTTGGAAGTTGTCGCACACGCGGCTCATCAGTGGTCGTAACTTCGTCAACAATGGCTTGTCTTAGTTAAGGAATATTCGTTAAACGTTTATGGAACACACGCTCTTTCAAGAAACCCCTGAGAGAGAAATCTGGAACAGTAAGTGATGTCTCCAAAGCGGCCATATTCTTTCGTTGGCCCATCTTGTTGAAAATGAAGAACTGTGGGGTCAATGCCAAGCCGTTGTAAATTTGGTTCGAATTCCAACATTGAAAATTTCCATCATTGAAAAGATTCCAAATTTGAAAAATGTCAGTCGGCTACATACCACTCTGCGGAACCACTGTACCACAATTTCCAGAAACGCTTGCAACAATGCATCGATTTAAACGGAGGTCATCTTTCCGGCGTAATTTTCAAAATAATCTTTGGAAATTTTTATAGAATAAATGGCATATTTCGGTCTATCAAATGGTGGTGGTGTTTATTTGTTTTGTTTTGCGTATCATTTTTTATGACTATTTGAAATGTTTCAGTTGGCTTGGCGATCAGCAATAGGAAATTGAGGTAAAAGAGGACAAATCATAATTTGTGAATTCTGTGAACTTCATCAAAAACTTGGACAAATCTTTGTCAAGTGGATAATTTCCGATTAGCTCGATAACATAGACGCCTAATATCTAATAAAAGATTAAGGTATCAGTATGTTTCTACGTCCATGACATTATCCTCAAACCTTTGCAACAATGGTTTTACCCACAGACCTTTGCAAAACAATGCAATACAAACTTGTATTCTTGCTGAATGATGACCACAGCGAATTCTTGCTAGAATGGTTTTCTCCGGAAATCCTTTGCGGTTGCATGATAAGGGAATGTTCATTAAAAATTTGGTTCATACCAGATTCATTCACATAAAAACATACTTATGCCCTAGATGCAGTCTCCAAAGACATTGACTAATATGTATATTAACTTTTAGGATTAGCTAACTTTTAGACATTATGAATAAGTAATTAATCAGAAACCTATTTTTTTTTCAATTTTTAAAACTGGCCTTAACATTAGTGTTAGCATAAAGCATGGAATATGTCATGCAATTTATTACATACTCATCAACATAATTCACTGAACTCTTCTGAAACGGCTTGTTTTATCTTCAAAAATAAGTTATCAAAGTTGGTGCGTTTAAAAATTGAATAAGTATTTTGCTGCTAGATAAATTCGATATTAAATTTCTTAATTTACTCTTTCATTAAAGATTCGAATCTTCTGGAGATAAAGAGAAGGATTTCTAAGAATAACCTTAAGAAATATAAGATTCATGGAAAGAATTAATTAACACAAAAGTCAAAACACAAACTTTGATATGATTTACGTAATTAATGCGTCTTGGTCTATTCGTACTTTGTTTTAAACACAATAAAATTAAAAATAAAATTTCTGTTTGGCAGAATTGATTTGTCTACCAATTTGTGACGAGTGGCATTCTTCATTGAAAAAACCCTTTTATAAATGTTTGAACAGGAATAATGAGAGAAGTTGATCATCATTAATTTCCAACGGAATATCAAATTCCCGCTTTTTAATGAAACCAGAAAACGAGTTAAAGAACGTTTATCATTCATGATCCGTTGAATGTTTAATTAAAAGCTTCAGATTTACGAAAGGGAGTCGGGACGAGAAGGAGAAATGAAAAGGGGGTAAAAAAAAGAGAGAGAGAGAAAAGACACTGAATAGGAAGAAATATAGAAGATAGGGGATGGCAACCACCATTTTATTTACGATAATGTTGGGCTGAAACAAAAGCTTTCTTTTCTCTCATATCGAAATGCCTTGTGGGTTTCTATGCTGCGATTTATTAGTTAATAACGTTAACGTTATTATTATTTGTTGTGTGATTTAAAACGGAGAGAGAGCTTTTATCGGTTAGGTTCCACTTTTACAATTTATGGGGCATAGGAGAAAAGTAAAATTAAAAAAGCGTGGAAAGTGATTCATAGTTTCTATACAAGAAAGTGCAATAACCTTGAGCTTAAAAAAATGTGTCATCAATGGTCTTACACGGTGTCAGTTTTCCTTCTGTTTTTATGTCAGTTTAATAGCGACTGCCTATGTCGTCGTTTCAAAGCCAATTAGCGTGATTTAATAGGCGCAATAATAGGCTCTGTTTAAAGTGGAACGAGTTATAAAATAAATAGCATGGAAAACAATGGCTTGCGTCTTTCTTTTGGCTTTTTTTTATTTTTTAATCTTTATAAGATCGGGATTTTTGCTGGTAAGATTACTTGACGGTGAAATATATATGAAAGTGATCACGCAGAATCTTAAAGAAAATTTTTAAATTTTAAGGGAGGTTTCATTGTGTTCTTCCTTTATAGAAAGCTGTTTTTAAAAGTGATTTATTGCAATAGTGCTTCATAGATAGTTTCATTGCAGTTTTAATCATTTGTAATCGCTTCAGTAACTTGTATTTGAAATGCGACAGAGCCAACATATATTTTCTGAGGTACTTTTTTCCTATCGAGCTCTTGTACTTTGTAAGACATCTGAATTTTTTAAAATTATTAAATATATAAATAAATCTCAAAAAAATCAAAACTAGTCCTATAACAGAACTTAATACTAATCTATGGTCTACAATCAACCGTCGTATCTACCACTGAGCAAGTCTATCTCCAAATGTTCTAAAGGCTAGTACTAAATAGTCAAATAGGATGCTCAAATAGCGAACAGGAAACTAGCTTGCGGCTCATAGCTCATTGAAGCCCATTATAAAATAATGACGAAAAGTTGGAGAAAATGCATCAGTGTTTGGTAAATTTTTTTAGAGTGAAAATTGAAAGCTTTGCTATATTGCTGTGCGCAATGGCTTAGTTGTAGAAGCGATGAGCCGAATGCTCGATCCCAGGTCAATAAGGAAATACTGCGGAATGCAATACAAAGTGGAAACCTAGTTTGGAAATACGTATCTGGCATTTCTATATGCTACTTGTGGAAACTATTCCACTATTCTTTAATTTTTCATTCTTTTACCAAATATTAGCCAGAAATTATAAACAAAAATGATTTCTGCAGTTTTCGTTATCATATACTTTAATAACACTGGCCAACAAAATTTAAGATTTTTCTTTTAACCAAATTCAAGTGGGTGATTTTTGGTAGTATTTTTTCTGCTTAATACGAATATAATTTTGAAATTTCTCTAGCACGCACAGATTTCTTTTTTTTTCAATGAAACATTTTAAAATTATTCAGTGTTTGGGGCCTGATAAATTTTCTTGCGGCCCCAAAATATGGATAGTTTAACATGGCAGACGCTTCTCTTCACATCCATTACTTTAACATAGAAGTCTCGAAGTGCATAACTTGGAAACGTGACGTGATAGAAAAAATCTAAAAGCAGATTTGGATTCTACATACAAATTATTACTAAGAACAGTATGTGTGGTCATAGTAACAAAATGTGTGTTGACTAGTGTAATCAAACTAATAGTACAAGAATTCCTACTAAGAATTCTTGTATAGGAAAAAAAAGCTTATTTAGCTTTAACAAATAATAGACGAAACGTCAGCTATTTTCAACGCAAAGCATTTGTTTATTATGCATTGTTTAATAATAGCTGTTTGCTTCTTTCTAAGAGTTGGAGGATGGTGTTCATTGTAGACTAACCATCCAAGGTATTCTGCGTGCTGTTATTCTGTTTTTGGTCGCTGAAGGGCATCAGCCAATGGAAAATTTTATAAGAATGAAAGCTGTAGACGACGACATAGTTATTCTGATAGTTGAATGGTGCAAGAAATTTTGACAAGGAAGGGAATCGACGAAAGATGGAACCTACCCCTTCGATGGAGCTTACCCGTTCTCATACGAAACTTACCCGTCATGTTGTAGCATCAGATGAAAATGTCAGACAGTAGGAACGTCAACTTTACAATCACGAGTTGTGCCCGTGCGATTTCCATTCTTTGATCATCTAAAACAATCATTAAAGGACGACATTTCAATTCCGACGCTAATGTAGAGTATGCTCTTACGCAATGGTTCCGCCAACAACAACAGGAATTTTACCAGATAGGAATCTACAGATTAGTGTACCAATGGAGCTTATGCCTTAATGTTCATAAATGTTCATGATGGTTTTTTTTTAATTCTTTGAATTAAAATTGCTCTCCAGCATCTAAACGTATTTAATATTATTATTATAAAGTAGAGCTTAGAATTTCTTCTTTAACTTTCGATAGAAAGAGGATTTCGAATAGTGAGGACTTTATAGAACTTCATTTCCCAGCTTGTATCTAGCTTTATAGAATGTGTTTGAAGTGCCTTCCATTGTTTCTCGATTTCACCATATTGTGGACATGTTTTTGTTATACGCACAAGATCTTTGAGACTATACGAAGAAAGAAATCTTAGGAGATTGTTTGAAATAACTAGAGTTCCACGAAGAGTTCTCCTACCATCATAAACGGCTCCGTCCTCCAAAAATGCAGGGCTCAGTTGGGAAACATTTTTTTGCAATATTGCTGCAAAGGTCTGATATTTAGAAATATAAATAAAGTGTATTAAGGGTTTTACATTGATGGTAAAATGAAACAATCAAATGGAGCTTAGAGTAGATTATCTTAACGCAAGGTCCAGTTGGAAGCAATTACTCCATTTTGCTTTTAGTACGGCATGAATCTACTTAAGTTCTACTTGTAAGCAGCAAACCTTTTGTATAAGATGATCATCATGTTTATTATATAAATCCATTACTTGTATTTATTTAGTGTCAAGCTTTTATTAAAATAGAATTTTTTAGATGATAGCGTGAAAATATTAGTATTATTTGTTTAAAGTATTTTATTTTTTCTTATATAAAATTTTTTTAATGTAAATATAAAGTAGAACTTAGAATTTCTCCTTTATTTGTCGTAAAGATAGAAATCCGCAATAGAAAGAGGATTTCGAATTAGTGAGGATTTTTTACAGTGCTCCCAGCTCCTATCCAGTTAGGGAGATTCGGAGGGGAAAACTTTAAAAGGCAAAACGAGAAACTTATTTGCTGCTTTCACCTCCGAGCGTAAGCGGTGGTAAAAGAGCAAACAAGGCCTCCAACTTTTCCCATCTAAAAGTTCTTCCTCTTCTTCAGCCTCAGCCAGTGATGGGGGTAGGGTGGGAGTATGAATGGGTGTCGTTTGGAAGCGTGGGTGGGGGGTAGGATGGATGGTGGTGCCTTCGTTTTCCCCCCGCTGGACGCCCGGCGCAGCACTAATCGCCTCCTCGCCTCACAAGATAACGGACGTTCGTCGTCGAGGAAGAGTTCGAGGGCAGCCGCTAAATCTTCGGACGTGTCGCTGTAACTCAGAGTAAAGCGTCGTGTGCAGGCGGCTTCTTCTCACACCCGATGCATTCCCGGGAGAAAATATGTCCCCGCCCTTCCCTTCGCCCGGGTCCGAGCACCGAGAGCCTACATTCCACGAGAAAAGGGGGTGGAGCTGCCTCAAAGCACCCACCCACCCACAACATACACACACACACACGCGCACACACACACACACAAAAGCAGAGCTACTACCCTCTCTTCACAGCCTCCCTGTAATCGTTTGTGCAGCCTGCAATGGCACCACGACGCACACCTCGTTTGCACACACAAACTCGAGGAAAAATTTCCGAGCGCAAAAATTCCCCTTAAATTGGACTCTTTGCTGTTTCTTTATTGCGAATTGAGAATTTCCACACTGTTATTTCTTGTTTATGAAATTTTAGGAATTCTGGGAAAGGGGTTAAAGATGACAATCCGCTTGCAGGAGAGCGGGTTTAGTCCAGCTTTTCGTTTTATTTAATTATAATCCCACCCTCTACCTCACTCTCTGTTTTTTATTCCTTTTTATAATTAAGAAATTTTCAGATAGAAGATTAAAAAATAAATTAATTAAAATTCTTGGCCTTGTCTTTTCTTAAAGTATTTCGAAATGGCCTTTGAAGAAAGTCCATGAACATTTTAATTTCCTGTGTAACGTCGCATTTCGTATAAAGTTTCCCCTCAATAAAATTAGCCGTAAAATGTTAATTCCTTGGTCAAAATAAACCTAATAAAATCGCGTAGGTCTGAAGCAATATGTCAAGCGCTTTTTTCCCCTGCTTAATATAATTTTCTGATTTAAAAGAATATTTAATTTTATTTCATGCCAGAAAATGGATTTAATGTTTAAAAAATAAATTGAAAATCAGGGAGGAAGCTCAAAATATAGATGTAGATTAATGAATGATTTTATACCCCTTTATTAAGTAAATTTCATCATTATATTCATTCAATAAACAAAATATTATACTACTCTGATAATTAACGTAGATGTCCCTTTTGAAAGTTTAGAAATAAAGCAAAAATATTAAAGATCTAAAGATCAATGGCAAATATCCATTAACCTGTAGCTGACTGATTATTAAACAGGATGGACCATAAGTTTACATATAGAAAAATAAAACATTTTTTTTTCCAGGATTAATTCTAGAGTTAAGAAAGTTAAAGAATTTGCGAATCGCAAGTGGTTGAACCTTGAAATTCAATATCTGTTCAGCCAACTTTCTTCCAAAGAACTTAAGGCGTATAATTTACGCTTTGTTTTAAGTAATTCTTTCAGTTGTTTCGAATGGGGTGCGTTCTTAAACAAAGTTACCGATGTCAATCAAGAAAAATATGAATATAATGTCTCTACCTTACAGAAGAATTTTGTTGCCTGCTGTTTCTATTCTTGAGGCCGTTAATCCAATTAACAATGCATACTCATTCAATTAAAAACGAGTCTTCACTGACCTTTAATAAAGACGAGGAGAATTTACTAGAAAAAGGTCTGAAATTATTTTTCCTACAGATGTAATCCAGTTGAACTACTGATTGCTGACATCGAAACTGGCATCCAATATTTGGATGATTCAAGCAAGGTTTTCATTCGAAATGCTTGCAAGTTGCAGACTGAAGGCAATTTAGCCGATAGGAAGCATTCACACTTTCAATCCACAAGAAAAGAGTACAATATTATTAAAGGCTTAAAAGGACAAGACTGGTTTTATTTTAAGGCCGACAAAGGCAACACTGTTGTCATTTTAGATAAACCGGACTATATCAGTAGAGTAGAATCTCTAATCAACAGTGGCCCGTATATTAATGTAAATCTCTCTTTTTTGGATATCTGATACATTAAAAAAAATGTGTTAAAAACTATATACAAGATGATTCAGAACTTATATTACAGAAGAATATGATAGATAGAGGATACTAAAGTTATATTTTTTATTAAAAAATGTGTTTCGTATCTTGTATCGATACAGCGTTGCACTTGTTTCAGTGTTTTGATTGTTTGGCATTGTCTGTTGCTTTTTGGAAGACGTACCGCTTCTGCGCACTTCAGTCTTGTGGTGAGGCAACATTTGACGGCAACATTTGATGGATTATTAAGGTCCCGTCCCATGGCCAGCAAGATTGCCAGATCTTAATCCGCTGGATTTCTTTTCTGGACATCTGAGACCCTAGCGTATGTCATTCCTGTAGATCATGTCGATGTTCTTCTTCTTCCACGGATTGTTGACGCCTGTAATGCGCACATTGTCAAACGGCATTGTTTGTGATGGTTGTTGGGACTGAAGAACGACATTGTTTCTGTAAAAGCTCAGTTATCAGAGAGTCAAGCCGCTGGCCCTTGCATCAATGGTTGTTGGGACTGAAGCAGATGTTGCGCCATATCAGTATGATATAAGACATGCATTGCTTAATAAAAAAAGTTTGTTATGGTGACCTCTATCTACCACATTCTTCTGTAATATATGTTCTGAATCACCCTGAAAATATTTTTTCCTATGTATGGAAACTTATGGTCCATCCTGAACAAGCATGGAGCAAATTTGACGATATTTTTTGGCCAATTGTTAAGACTGAGAAACAAAGGCAACTCCAAATGGGTTAGTGGATTCGTTTGAAATATTGTTAATTTTTTTTAATTTTCAACAAAGAGCTTTTACTTTATTATTATACTCTGTCCAACGAAAGAAAAACTGGCCCTATCCCAATTAAGGGTCTAAATAATTGAAATAGTAAATTTAACTGGACACGCCCAGTTTATCTTTCGTTGGACCAGAGTATAAACTTTTTTTCGTTTATTATTGAAAGTTAATTTTTTTAATCGCTGTTATTATAAAGCTTAGAGCCATTTTATGTATTTATTCGTTATATCTTGAATAAATAATAATCGCAAATTTTTATTTTCACTTTTTTTGAAACGGGCCCTTAACATTAGTATTTTTTTTTACTTATTTAAATAAAAGCATGTAGCTAGAGAATGATTCAGTTAAAAAAGGTTTTATTGTCTTTTTATAAAATAAATTTTGGATTGTAAAAAATAAATTTTTAATTATATTATTTGATTTAATTATAATTTACATTTTTGAAAAATATTTTCAAAAAGTTCTACTTAAGCTTTTACTTCGCCTCGAAGTCCATTTTGCTCAGAAATGTTATGCTACTCTTCATTGCAAACTACAGTCATTGTGGGGTTAAGATATCAATTGATTATGTACATTAGGATAATAAAATATTTTTTAGGAAACCGTAGATTAGTTTAAGCGATAAACCTCAGATGTTAAAATTTTACAAGAAAATAGTAATGGTCGAACCAGGAACCTTCGGCTATAAAAATTCTAACAAAATATTTAGTTTCTAATTTTATTTATTTTATAAAGTGAATTTAGAGAGCGTTTAATAAAGAATAAGTTAGAGCATTTTTTTTCTTTACTTTTCCCATCACATTTTACATTGAAATTCTATTTTATTGTGCTCTTTACTTAGGAAATAGTTTATTTATATCTGTTCAAAAAATTCTTCATCTGCGTATTTCTTCAATCCATTTGATGCAATAAACATTAAAAATACATCGTACACTCTTGCAGCTTTAATAAAGAGTTGAACTATTAAAATAACGTATCCCTATTATTCTGTTCTCCTTGTACGCTAATCAATACCGAAGACAATGGATTTGAATAATAGATTCCTGAATTTTAAAAAAATTCAAGCAACAACAACAACAAAAAAAAAATGCGACTCGATTATTTCTGAAAGATACAGAAAATGGCTCCGCCCTTTGTGAAGGGGATTCATTAGTCCCCCTCTCTGCTTGGGAGATAATCCTTCGGTCGTCTTGCGCGCATGCCCAAACGGAGAGAGGGTCCATTGCAGGCGTGTGCTGCTCGTCTTCCAGCAAGTCGGACGGAAATTATGGCTGCCTCCCTCCAGTCCATCCCCCTTACCTCCTTCCCTCCTCAATCTTCCCTTCGGTTTGCTACCATTCCTAACAAGTCACGTGATAGTGGAGATGCCCTTCTCCGAGAGAGGGAGCATGACAATCAAGTAGCTTTTCTATCCAACGAGAGGAGAATTACTTCGCCTAGCCTCCCTTCTCTCAGTTTTCGTCCTACTATCTGTTTATCTGCAGTGCTCTATCGGGTTTCGGTGCCTTCGAATTTCTCTTCCCTTTCCCTTCATCATACCCCCACCTTCCATTCCTTAACCCCCCCACCCCTATCCCCCCCCCACCCGCCTTACTTCTTCTATCTTGCATTTTGTGCCCAAAGGCTTCGCTCGCTTTCCAAAGTTCCCGCGACTGAAAATCAATTTATGAAATGCTCGCGACGAAGAATTTCCCGAAAGTCAAAGTTCTGTCGATAGCAACAAAAGCGAAACAAAGATAATGCTGGAGAGGTTTTCCACTGGAACTGCAGATAAAGTTAATTGTGACCGAAAGGGTTAAAAGTTAACGGCTCGAAGGGAATGAATAATATGCCAACCTTCGCGCGTCATACCGATGTCATCCTCCTCTTCCTCCGTCCCTTGTCTATGCGATAGAAGAATATAGCGCCTATCTATTCGAAACCTCCTTTCTCTTTTCTCTAATTATAATTTTAAATGCTACTATCAGCTAAAAACTTGCCCTACAATTTGCATAGACACGTTTTTTTGTTGTTTTTTTTAAATAAGATATATTGCATGTATGGTCGTGTGACTTTTATATGTTGCTTTGCGATCCCCGATCTTACTGAATACTAGCGTACACCTACATACTATTGTTCTTTAGTAAAATATTTAAGAAGTTCAACTTACCTTTATGATATTATTAAAGAATAGCTGATGAATGGTTTGTGAGATTTATTCATATGCCATACCTCAGATGTTTAAATTATAAATGAAAATTGGAAAGAAAATACCACAGCCTGGGATCGAACCAAGAACTTTTGGCTAATCCCGCCGACACTCTAACCAATTAAGTCCCTATGGACATGGAAGTTTCTTTCTTATTTTCATTTATAATCTTATAATATTAAGTTTAGTAAATGCTTTGAATCAAACACTAACCTCAAAGATTTGAATCTACATTTAGAATTATTTCTAAAGATAAGAAAAGTTTATATTGGGCTGGAACGTCAGATATTATTAATAAAATGATCACTAAAAGAGCAGTGTGACTCGCCAAATTCTAGATTTCTCGTCAGAGCATATTATAGCCCATTATCTGTCAAATGCGAGTGAGTTAAGTTCTTGTGATGAGTAAAGAACCCGGGACCTTTAACATATCGAGATTCATCATATTCCCTTGATGTGTGGATGTCTTCATCTTTAAAATTATCTTTTGACAGATCGCATTTTGTGATCCCACAGCCACGTCTCTTTGTCTCAATTAATTATTCAAGCCACATTTTATGATAACAAACAGGGTAGATTTTAATGAGATTAAAACTTTACATTCACCTGAGATCTTTGTCTGAACATATATACCTTAATACCGAAATCTGTAATCTGTAAAGGTATTCATAATTTAATTTTTTTAATTTTTATTTTATTTTTTTTTCTTTACAAAATCAGCGATTCCAGCGAGGTTTTGAATTTTTTTATTGAATGATAGGAATTAAAATATAATGGTTATAATGAAAATCATTTCGAGATATAAATAAAATGAATAAGGAATCGGCTTCCCTGCTTGATAAGTGGTCATGGCAGTGTTGCCTATAGTTTCTGTTTTGTTTCTTCTGTTTGATAATAGAGGGCGACCGGCTTCGTTTTCTCAGCAAAAGGCTTCATTATAATGAGTTTCAACATCTTTAGGGTTTTATGCATTGTGAACACTATGTTTGTGCATTTCTATAGAGAAATGATATTTTTGAATTGTATAGGGTTTTTTTTCTTCCTTAATTCGATGGAGAGATACATTACTTATTTATCTTTTTGAATTTATCTTTTAAAAGAAGTTTTTGTATAGGTTACTGATATAAGTATTGTATGAGTAGTGAAATATACTTGTATTATTTATATAATATTCAAAGATTCAATGCGGAGAAATGATTTAGCCCAATTTTGAGTATACAGATTATTTTAATAATAATTTGTATTTGTAGCAACAAGCATCTCTCAACCACGAACTCTATATAAGAGAACATGGAGAAAAGAAATTGCTCCCCAACGGGCAAAGCCCAAAACGGGGTTAATTTATGGGTTAGATAAAAATGTCGGCAAGATTGAAAACGTTAGTTGAAAAATCGTAATCATTATATAGCTGTACTAATTTCGTTGATGGATCAATCCATCCGGCTTGAGAAGAATAAGAACGAACAGATAATTTTAATCTATTTCCCCTAATAACTCTAGAACAACGAAGTCCTATTGAAGATAAAAAGTTTGATGAATCAACACGACCATTAAGAATATTTGCAAGAAAATTGATCATATAACAGGTTGCTAATCTATCGAGTGACCAAAAAGCGAATTGATCCCTCACTATACCATCAGAACTACCAAATTCTTTTCCGCAATACTTAAACAATGCATCATGAAACTTCATTAATTTTAAAAATTTTCTATTAGTAAAGCCTGGAAACCAAATAGGAAAACCATAAAGAATTTTAGGCAAAACAACACTTAAATAAATAGAACAGATAATACCAGGTTGACGATAAAAAAAAGCAAGACGCCTGAGACAACCCACTCGCCTAGCCACTTCTAGATTTAAACAGTCAATATGGGTATTAAATGTACCATTTGAATCATACCAGACACCAAGATCTCTGATAGTAGAATCAACAGGAATTAAAGTACTTCCAACATAATATTTAAAACTTATTTTCATTGTCTTACGAGAGAAACTAATAATTTTTGATTTATTTATATTAATCTTTAAAGCATTATCGGAATACCAATTATTAACCTGAATAATTTTGGTCTGAAGAGTCAATGCATCAACAGATGATGAAATTCTATTAAAGATTAAATAATAATAATGATAATAATAATAATAATAATAAAGTTCAATTCACTTCAATTCTTATTATATTAAATCCAGTTTCTAAAAATCAAACATTTTATAAGGAAAGGCCCTTTTATAAAAAGAGTTCAAATTCGTTGGCGGCAAAAATCGAAAATCAGAAATGAAACGCGCTGAAAGAAAATTGTTGATTATGGCTGTGTAACCAATATTTTAATTTGTTAACGTACTTTTTATAAGAAGCAGATGAGTTTTAAAATTCCATTTGATAGTTCTATTTCAAAATTTGTTTAGAACACATATCTATTACTGATGAATATTCTAGCTAGGTCAGTCAAAGAGAATGTTACACTTTTAAACATCTATTGCGGAAAACATAATTTTGATATAGAACTACGTAAGAGACCAATAGAAAGAAATGTTGCATAAAATTTGCCAAAAATGCGATAGCACAAACTGTGACATAAATAGAAAACATACATAAGGGGTCAAGCCAGGCGACTTTTGTGACCATTTGGATCTTCGATAGACGCTTACTAAGATAACGCTGCACCGGTTTCATAAGGAGATCGAGCCAAGTTCAAACGAGTTTTTATTTTTATTGGTGCCTTGCACAGTCCTCTATCAAAAGTATTTTAATCGCAGTGGATGTTTAAAAGTGTACACATTCTTTTTGACTGAATCTGTAAATTGTTATGGTCCAAAGCTAGAAGTGTCCCAGTAGCATGTTTGTAGAACGTCTATGGCCTGGTCAACAGTGGCTAGAGGCGATGCTGATGAACAAATTAGAAACGTCCAGATAACTCACCAAACAGACGAATCAATCGATGATGGTATCCTCACCCTGCAACCAACCAGGTGGGGTACATACTAGGCTATTAGAACTTAGGCGCGTAATGCCAAGAAAGAAGTTTGTTAGATGTCCTGTTTGAACGTTTCTGGTTTGTTCGTTTCATAACTCTACCCCCCTGTTGCGCAGACCATGTACGTTCTGCATATATGCGTCCCTGCTGATCTGAAATTGTATCCGACTTGGCCAGGGAATATATTTTTGCCTCGACAGGCCGCGATATGTTTACAGATCTAGTCAGAAGCGATTTTCCAGATGTTCCAGACGAAGAAATAAGCCTTAATGAACAGGAAAGATTCGTGCATAAGGCTAGGACTATACTTGCTATTCCTTCATTTTTATTCTTGCTTCGATAAATAACCTATTAGAGAATTTTTATCTATGATTTTCAGAAGTGAAGTATTAGGGTGAATGTTTTGAGATTATTAAAGTGACTTTCCTCATCTAAATTGTGTAGCAGTTAGTTTTTATTCAATTAGCCCGTTAGCTCTTGCAGTTTCTGCATTTTTGTGTAGATACGAAAAATTTGATTAGATTAAAAATAATTTAATATTAGTTTAGTAAATTTATTTTCCACTTGCATGTTTAGCCAATTGAGACGTTCGACGTATTTTAGCAAAAATACTTAAGGACTCCTGTAGAATCTTATAAACAGCAGGAACGGTGTGAAAAAGGCTGTTCGTTTCTTCTAAATCTTTACAAATCTTGCTAGGAACACAAGTTCGCGAATGAAGGTGCGTGAAGGAAGGAGAGGCTTCTTTTTTTATTTTCCTAATTTTTTTTTGGCTTTCTCTCTCTCCTCTCACACAGGATGAAAAATAGCCGAGGTGACTTTCGTAGGGAGAGATAGACCACGTCGCCGGTGGGTTGAGCCCGAAACTTCCTTCCTTCCTTCTCCCGGGGACCCATTAGTGTTTTGTCACTGTTTGTGTACAGTCGGGATTTGGGTGCGACGGCAGTCGTAATCCACTATCCTACCCCCACTTCGAAAAAAATATCCCCTCTCCAGCGGTACTCTACCCTCTACGGAGACTGTGTGTATGTGTGTGTTTTTTTATGTGCCGTAATGAATGGTGCTGATGAGCCGCGGCTGGTCGGACGTTTTTCCCCTGTGCGATGGAGATAAGCTGGAAGGTTTACTCGACTCTTATTAGAGAAAAGAGACAGGGGGTAGGTAGGATGAAGTAGAGAGAAAAAAAAGGAAGGAAGAGAGGGAGAAAGAGAAATAAACAAAAGTCAAAAGCCAAATGAAGAAAATGATTAAACGTGAGGGAGGAAGAAATTAAAATGAAAGAATAATGACGAGTCAAAAACGTCGAATCATTTGATATATAATAAGCTCCTCTAAGTAAATTTAGATCAATTTACACAGCGTTGATATAAACATGGAGGGACAGTGAGACATATTTTTATTTACGTTGGATCTTTCTAAATTTATACTTAAACGAATCCAATATTAGTTACAAAAACATTTCTTTTCATATTGCTACAAATATTGAATTATTTCAACTGGTTTACATTATTTAACAGATAGATTTATTTTTGTCCAAATATTTTGAGGGGTTTTCATAAAATTATAAGAATGCTTTCTATAGTTCCACTATTTAGTTTGAAGTTAAAATATGTAGCTTGCACATGCTGAGTTTAGATTTCATGGGCGTAGATGTTTCATAAATCTCAAATCATTAAAATGCATGAGTAATGTACGCTTCTTATCCTCCATTTACACCTCTGTTTTTAATTTCTTCTCCTCCATTTGTTTCCTGTAATGAAATAAAAAAATTAATAGCAAGTTAATATCTTCATAAGTATTTTAACATACGTAAATATAAGTCAAAATAAAGTAATTTTTCTAAAAGCCAATTTACCAAAAAAAAAAATTTAATATACAAAATAAATGGAACTCTGTCTTTAAACACATCTTTAAAGAATCGGCATTAAACCTCTTAAAAAATTAATCAATTATTGTGTCATAACCCATAAGTTAAAATAACTTGTAATATCGGTAAAGCTAAATTACCAGTAAACATGAGGATGTGGTAATAAACACGACACTGTACTGTAGAATTGCATATAAAGAAAGGGAAAAAAGCTCTTACCACAAAAAAAAAAATATCCGAAATATGGAACGCTGGATACATATCTAGAATATTGTTGAGAATGAAGGCATAGCCTATGACATATGGCGTTTTATATCTCTGGTTTTCTTTGTAGTTAAAGGTTTCTCCTTCTTATACTGATGCCTACCAATGACCAATTTCTGTTTGTTTTCATTGAGATATTATCAACTAATTGTTTGCAAATATGAAGTTGGCCCAAGTTATTTTTCCTCTATCTTGAACATTGTATCTTTTTATTCGTATTTCTTGAACATTTTTCGTAAAGATGTGCTTTATTTTAACTCGGATACGAGTAACAGTTGAACAACTTTTAAATACTGCCCATTGTTGAATATTCTCCATTGTCCATTCTCCTCCATCAGTGAATAATCAGGAACTTGAACATCCAAAGCCTGAATTATCTTTTCTTCATAGAATTATCTTCAGAGTAAGCCAAGAAAAACTTATCTTATCATTAATCCTAATAATCCTAATATACATCATTTTTGTTGGTTGAAGGATAACGCTTGATTTTCACTATTTTGCCGATTCGCTTTGACAATCAACCAAATTTATCCACAAAAAAATTTGAACACTGTTGTATCAAGTATTGCTATAAAAAAGTGCCTTCATGATGAGAGTCTGAACATTAAATAAGTTTAAACGAATAATTTCATTTGGTTTTTACTTTACTTAAATCTTAACTTAAAGTATTCAAATTACCTTGTTATATATGCAACCTTGTATTCGAAATATGCAACCTTAGAGTAAAATTATAAACAGTTGCACATTTTTATATACCAATTACTATCAAAGCAAGTGGAACACAAACATAATAACTGATTACTGCTGGTGGTTGCTTTGTACCTGCCATAAAAAAAATCTCTGACGTTCACTCTTTGCCTCTATCCGAAACATCAGTTTTTTCAGGGTCTTACACTCTGTTTTCAATTTTCATTTTTTATTTTATTCTAGGTTCTTGTGACTCGTCCTTTTGCATTCGTCATCTGTAATAATTAGGAAGTTAAACAGTTACTGGACTCTACTTAATTGCATATTCATAGTTTTGTATGAACTCAATATTAAGTTATTAGTTTTTGTTTGCGCCAGAGTGTTTGTTCACCTTTGTGAACTTTTGTGATTAAGCTTCTGAAAATTTTTTTTGGGATACAAGTGTAGACTATAAATTTTTTTAGGTCGTATTAAATTGTAATTTTTATTATATGCGCATAAACTGACCTAAAATTTCTATTACACTACCATTTGATTTGGATACACTACCATCGTCTTTATTTATGTCAGCTAATATATACATACATGGATATTTTAGAAAAAATTTTTAACTTTCTCTTCCCTTCAGAGATTTTCACTTTCAATTATCTGAAACAATTGTATTTTTAAATTTCCAATGCCTCCGTAATTGGAATTTTAATCGTTTCTTGCTAAATTGGTGAGGAAAATTTAAAATTAGATCGGTCGAAATCATTAAAAACTTTTATATTTGGCCATTTAGCGGAGAGCAACAATAAAAAAAATCAAAGGAGTAATTAACAATTGTTGGATAATAAAAGAGAAAGAAAACGAAAACAATTCTCCATCATCATCATCATCATCACCTTCACGATCTCTCGTCTTCTTTTGTTTAAAAAGTTTCTCTTTCTTTTCTTTTGATTATCTTATCAATTTTAGCTTCAAGCGCTTTTATCATTGCCGAGGAGTTTTTTTAATTATATAAATTCGACTGTTTATTCCTTCGACGGGGTTGCGGGTTCTGCTTCGGTAGAGTTTCCCGAAATCGTCGAGAGAGGGCTGCTCGACCGATGGCTAGAAGAATAACTGTAAACTCTTCTTTTTTCTTCTTCCCCTACCGTATTAAATGATTTCAAATTGGCAATAGTCGCTAGGAAATCGGTCCATTAGGAAGGAAAGGGGGAAGACGAAAAACAGGCTTCGAACGGGAGAATGCGCTTTTGCTTTCTTAGGGGGAAAAAAAAAAGTTTTGAGAACGAAGTTTCTACATATATAGAAGAAGTTGCCATCCTTTCTAAAGAAAGAAAGAGGAAAAAAAATTAAATCGATCATAAGTTAGTTGATGGACGAGACGATCAATTTTTAGTGTTCCGAAAGCCCCCAACATTAACCCTAGTTTATATGGAGATAATCAATATTCTATGGGAACGATTAATGTAATGTCGTTTGGACTGTAGATGCCATCAATAAAAATCTCTCCTTCCCCCTATATCCTGAATAATAGCTAAAGAAAAAAAAATTACTTCGCAAACTTGTCAAAAAATAATTCCGACAAAGTCTTTCCTGAAAAAAGTTTATTGAACGAATGAAATGTAATTGAAGTTACAAGTACTTTAATCAGAATTGTATAAGATACATTGGCATGTTGTGTAGTCTTGCGCATATGAAATGTGAACAATAGCATTCTCACTTCGTAAAGATAGGAAATAGTTATCTAATTGCATCATTGAGGTTAAGAGTGCGCAGATCAATGAACGTTGGTGTCTGTAAGAAAATAGGTCTGATACAGAAATGGTCTTTTTCGGGAAATGTCCAAAGTGATGATAATCAAAAAATATAATTCTGTAAACATCTCCAAAAATAAATTTCTAAAATAATGTAAAATAATAAGACCTTTTTTGTGTCTGTAACACAGAGCCCGTGAAGACTTGTCTATACATGATCTCGTTATAAAAACGCCAATTATAATAGAAAATGAGAACAATTCCGATTTTGACATAAAATTGTTGAAAAATGTACTTTTATTATTCTTAATGAAAATGAACTTGTAATGTTAATCTTCCGATGATTCCATCAGGTTTGAGTCCATAAGAAACGTTTGGGTCCTTTTTGTTTTTTTTTGGTTTTTTTTTTTTTTAAAGAACAAACTTTAAATCATACAAATATGGCAATTTTAACAAATTAATATCGCTAAATTAAAAAAAAAGAAACAAACCAAAACAATATGATTAATAAATTAGTCAATCCTCACTCAGATCCTAAGACGGTTTAGCTAAGATATTATTGTACGCGTTAATTTAACGTTTTAATGTTTAAAAGTACGTTAAAATTATTTTCTATTAATTTGATGAAGTTAAAAATTAATTATATCATTCATATCCGTAATAACGCTATAAGGAGACTAAAGACACGAGGAAGAAAATTTCGAGACAAACTGGTTGATTTGTTGAATGGTAATACCCATCTACGGATTTGCTGATATGGGCGAGTGTTATCGTGCAAGCAAAGGATCTCTTGTTTATCTGGTCAGAACTGGTTATTTTTTTAGTTTTTGTATTCTTCTTGTTCACAGTCACGTTGCCATGGGTTATTTCTAATATTTTTTCTTCAATTCATCTGTTAAAAAAAAGTTTCAATCTTGCCGTTGAGAATGAAGGCATACTCTTCGAAATTCGTATTGGGCGTTTCTGGGATTTTGTGGTAAGAGGTTTTTCCTTCCTACATCTGTTACAGCTAAGAATTTTAGCAAAGACTCATTTTTAAAGGGCGTTAGCCGGCTAGGTGGCGGAGAGGGCTAGGGCGTAGGCTTTCTAGTTGTCGAGTCCAACTGGTCGTGGGTTCGATTCCCACTGCGGGCATGGATGTTTGTTAAAGCGATGCAACCCTTGGCTATTTTTGCAACTCTTACATGGCTTAAACAAAAATATTATATTCGGTCGAACCTCATCCGGAAGTAAGTTATCACACGATAAGCTGATTTACCAAACTAGTGATGTACTCCATGAAGTGTTGATGGACGACAACACTTTTTAGTAGCGTAGGAGTCGAAATAGCTTAAGCGGATAATTTACGTGTAATTAAAGTTACTATGAATAAAATCGGGATAGCGTTGAATTTGAGGTTGAACATACTGTAGGTCGTCGGAAAAATGAAGGGTAAATTTTAACTTTTCATTTTATGATAGTCTTAAGTTTCATAAAAAAAATTTCGGTTTGGGAAGCTCTCTATTTGAAAATTGGTTCAAGATAATTCTTTAGAATTTGGTGACTTTTTATTACAAAATGATATTTTTAAGGAGAGTGAAATTCTCCATGAGCATACTTCCCTTATGAGTAATCATTATATTTATACTTTTTACTTTAATGTGCACTATCCTAGAATTAGAAATACTTTTAGATAGATAATTTATTTACAGTTTAAATTATGTGTATAAGAAATGTACCCATGACATAACTATAAAAGCAGTTTAAAAAAAATTGAAGGCTGGAATTCTTTTGAGTATAATGAGTAGAAAATGAAGAAAGGGAGAGAATTGCTAAGAGTAGGTGGGAGAAGAGGGGTCGTTGAGAAGAGGTAGGAGAAAAAAGAACGAAGCGATTTCCGAAAACATATGTTATGACAATTCTTCCCTTTCTGGAGAACCAATCGGGTGATTTTTGGAGATAAAAGCAAAAGCTTTTGTTTGCCTAAAAACTTCTTGGATTTAACAAATTAGACGCGTCATTGCAAATAACGTCGATCAGATCAGCGAGGGATTTTAAACAATTATTTTTCCTTTTGTTTCTTTAAAACCTAACAAGTGGAAGGCACATCTACCCCCCCCCCCCTTTTACTTCATCTCTTCTTCTGAATTTTTTTTCTTCCTGCGTTTTCTTTTTTTTCCGGATGCCTACAATCTAATCAGATGCTTAATTGAAATCAGCATTCACGCCGGAGTGAACGATAGAAGACACGAGAGCATTGTTGGAGGAGGCAAAAAGCGCCCCCCTTTGGTGAGGGTGGAAGGAACCATCGTTACGGTCGATTTAATCTAGTCAATCAACGGATTCGTTTGTGGAAAGAGAAGAGCAAGGAAAAGGAGAAGGAGGAAGAGAAAGGAGAAGAAGAAGAGAGAAAAAAAATGTTCTTTTTTATTTTCTTTAAAAAAAAAATGAAAAAAAATTTTCTTCTTTTGTCATTAGCCAAAGGGAAATACAATTTAACACCCGTGCCAAGATTATTGTTTTTGTTTTGTGTCGTGATAGAGAGATAATCGCGAATGGATTTACCCTCCTCTCTCGAAATCCTGCAAATTTGAATCGTGTAATTTACTGCTTATTTTTAAAATATCTCTCGTTATATGTGGGATACTATTCCTAGGTTTGTTTGTTATGGCTGCTTTCGCATTAACTTCTTTTTACAGTTTTCCTCCTCATATGAACTTCAGCTTAACGACTACTTAATTTAAAAGAAGCATTGATGCCAAAGCTGATAGGTAAATGGAAATTTGATATAATTTGTTAAATCGTTAAACATAGTAGCCCTGGAACTTTCTATTTCCATCAGTGTACCAATACACCGATACGATTAAAATTCGAATTCATGTGTGGTGTCTAAAATTTTTCGTACATTTTGTAGCTTAGTAGCATTGTCGTCTATGGGTCAAAACTTTTCAACGAAAACTCAGCGGCAAAAACGTAGGCAGTCACGCATTATAGACATTCTAAAGAAAAAACTCATTATTTTTTAATGGAAAAAATTGTCATTTGACAGGTTTAGAACCGTTTATAACTGAATTTTTAATAAGATTGTCGCTAATGGGACTCCGCACAGAGGACTACTTTAGGAAACGATTATCGCTCCTCATTCACGTAACCAAGTTTGATGCATTTAAGTTATATTTTGAGAAGCAGAGGGAGCGCGTTAATTTGAAGATTCATTCACTAATATTCACTTCTGAGCAAATTTGTCCATTACGAATAAAGATCGATAAACCAATAATGACAGTGGAGAATTCTGGTGATCATTTCATGTACTAAGTGAATCATTGCCTAGTTCCTACAATAGTATTTTATCCTAATATATGTCAGGTGTTACAAGGATATCTCAGATGAGAGATCTCCATCTTTTGTGGATAGTATGGTCTGTAAAGCCTCATAGAAAGAAATCACATTGGATAACATCAAGAGAATAAGATGGCCATCTTTCGGATCCTCAAGTCCAGTTCAAGTTAGCCTCTCATTAATTTCTTGTAATCTAATCAATTATTTAATGCTTGAAATGCTTATTTGCTGCTACTAGAACATAATAAAGCCTAGATAAGTGGAGTACTGCGAGAAACAACAGCACGTGTTCCATATTCTTGATTTTCCTCTGTAGACATATCTCTACCTGGCGCTGAGCCAAGACAAAGTTCTCAGTGTTGTTTTAGCAAGTTACGTGGTCGGTTTTCGTGTGTTAATTGGGATGACAAATAAACGATATTATCCTAGCATGGAATTCCGAATACAAAACAACAAAAAAAAAAAAATTTCAAAATCCGATGAACGGATCACCAGCAATCACATGTTGAAGTTAGTAGTTACCTCCCTATGACTTCACAAAAACATTTGAATGTTCAATATGCAAATCAAGAAATTACCAAACATTACTATAATAATATTTACTTTCATGAGGAAAAACAAATAAAAAGCATGTGTCGGCATACAGAAGACAGAAGAATTCCAGGAAAGCTACACTGTTCCTGAAATGGTCAACATGATGGTATTTGTAATTGTTGGTGATCCGTTCATCGGATTTTGGAAATTTTTTTTCGTTTTGTTCAGAATTCCATGCTGAACAAGTCTTCAATTGGAATTTTTCGTGTGTCTGTTACAGTTTTTAAGATAGGATTTGCATATTTGGCCACCCACAACTTCCTATTCATTGGATTCATCAAAATTGACATATCTGCTTCGGTTACGAAAATAAAAGGGGGGGGGGCTCATTTTTGTATCCACACTGTATATACTTGTGATTAGTGCCTATAAAACATTCTAAGTCTATACGCCAATGCATTTTCTTTAAGGTTGCTTCTTTGTAAGACTTTGAAATGGAAGACGACTGCATCTGACTGGGTCGCCATTTTTTTTTTTTTTTTTTGTTCATTTCCTCGGATATGACTATTTCGAATGGAAAAGGATTTGAAGGTTGGGTGGATGGAAGGAGGTTGTGTGCGAGCACTCTTCTCGTGCTCCGTATAATTGCGCATCGGAACTAACGTCGCAGTTGGGAGCACCGGAAATACCGTCCCTGTTTGTCACGAACCGCCTTTGTTTTTTTGGAACCCCCGTCTTTTTTACTTTTTTTTTTTATTTTGATGGGAGAGGAAGACGAGGCTGGATTTTTGGGGGGCAGGGGAAAATAGGAAGCATTCTCGTTCTTATGTCTTGTGCGCATCTTTGCGAAGCAAAGGAACTCTTCATCCCCCAAAACCTTCCTTTCCACGGATGCAACTCTCCTTTTTTTTCCTTATCTATTTTTTCCCTTACTGTTTTTTGATCATTATCCATTGCCTCCCTTTTTTGTGTCTTCTCATTTTCGTCTCATTTGCTTCTCCTTATCCGAAGAATCCGTTGAAAGACGAATTCCATTATTTCATTCCAACCTCTGTTATTTTATTGAAGGTTTTTTTCTGTCGTTGGAATATAATGAATTTATATTATATGGTTCTATGTTGTTTTATTTATTATTTGAAGAAGAAAACGAGTGTGAAGTTTTCAGTTTAAAATTGATTAGATTAGCAAGTCCTGCCTAGAGTTCGCCTTTTATGAATTTTGTCCGTTTTAATTTAACTAGACAAAATTGAATTATTCCAAAGTACATCTGTTTCAATATAAAAAGTTAAATTGAAGTGGGATAGATATATATTTGTATCCGAGTGAAGAAAAAGCATTCAAAAATTAGGTTAGGTTTTGTGGTTAAGTGAATTTTGTGTCTCCTGTTTCTTACGTATTAAATAATCAATATCCCAGAGTTTTATTTATCTATGTTTAGCTATTCGTACCTGTTAACCATTTGAAAAACTGTTTACTCATGTATTGCATAACCTTTCATAAAGCTAAGAAAAATTAAGATAACCCACAAATGATAAATCCAAAAACATGAAGAGAAAAGCAATACCACTAATCTAAAAAGACAAAGAAAAGCCAATAATCCACTAAGACAAAGAGAAATGCCTTTTCATATACTCTCCTTGAAAATCGATGGCCTTACGCTAGCTATAGTCCATCCAGCAAAAGAAAAAGTATGCCCAGGTCGTGAAATTCAAAATTAACCATCAAAGTGCTTTAGGATTTATTTAATTCGCTTTGATTGGCTAAATTTTAGTTTACCGACCTTGACATATTTTTTCGCTGAATGGACTGTAGATCTTAAAGCTTGTGTACCATTCTCTCTCAGCTTCGACCGATGATGCGAGCCAATTCATCCTACGGCTGAAATGCTTTTATGAAAGCCGATCCATTGCAGATCACTCTAAAATCATTTTAAGTGCCTATGAAAGTTTGTGACGATCTCATTTTCCACCAAGAAAACCCATTTACTGCTCTTTGTGACGCGCGACTCCATTTTGAAAGCTTACTCCAATGCCGCCACCTAGCGGAAGATGATGAAACCGCATAAGTAGCGAGGTTTGTACAAATTTTTCAAATAACTCACATTAGCCGCTGATTTTTCAAATACGTGGGCCATAATGAAAATAATGAGCAAAATTTATTAATATAGAAAAAAAGTGTTTCATCTTCATCTAGCGCGGTAAACGAGTCGTGACGTCCTGAATTAGATCACGTATCAGGCTTTCTTCACCAAAAGGTAGATACAAAATGGCTGATATAGATGTTTCGCTGTCGGCGTATTGCCATTGAGATCCTAGCTGCTAATTTTCATCACAGATTTCAGCATGCATATAGAGATATGTGCAGGGCGTTTATAATTAAATTTCCAGTACTCTGAGCAGTTTTTCTCAAAAACGGCCTATCCGAATTTGATCAGATTTTCAGGATCTCTTAACAAGAGTATGGGAGAGTGAAATGTGCAATAAAAATAGTTCACTATTTCGTCGGTAGGTGGCGCTGTTTCAATCAAAATACTCAAAAATATGACAAATAATGAATAGAAGTCATTTCGATATGTTTGCCACCATTATCTGCCACCATTTGAAATCTTAATAAAGCGTTTGCAATGTGTTTAAACAGCGATAAGAACTAATTTGCGTATATTTTTGAGTATTTTGTAACTGTACAAGACATGTTAAGAGATGAAGCGAGCATTTTAAAGATAGAAACACGAGCCTTGTAATGGTCGCCGGCGAAGTGCCTTGTAATGGTCGCCGGCGAAGTGCCTTGTAATGACTCAGAATTTCTTGAAAACGGAAATGCTAGTCGCTGTGTCCAGTCATTTGCAAGCTCCGTCGTGCATTGCGCTATAAACGCTCTGGACAGAAAATCATCCTGCAGCACAATCATTGGTCAGATTCTGCTCGTTTCACCACAGAGAACATTGAGAAAATGGGGTGGGAAGTTCTTTCGCACCATGCGTACATTCCCGATTTGGCACCCATCACACTAATGAGATGCGAGGCTAATGTAAGGAGATGATGAAGGACATCAAGAAAATGGGTAGCTGGAACGGATTCTAACGCAAAGGAATTTCCAGTTCCCACAACGTGGAAGATATGTACAATTTAACAGAGACTATGTTGAAGAGTGAAGACAAATCTGCAGATTAATGTCATAAGACTCTCCTACCATGATACGGTACGGTTTTTGTGACGGATTCTGAAGAGTCGAAGACAGAGTAAATAAAGTTTTCTAAATTCCGCTACCTGGATTCAGACCAAGGACAACGACTGTCCCTGTCGCTGCTCTAACCAATTGATCTACCGCAAACACTGAAAAGCAATGCTGTTACCAAGTGTCTTTATGGATACCAAAGTCGGGTATCCTCTTACCCTGAACCATCAGATACATACATAAATTTCGAAAAAATTAAATAAATTGGTATACTGAAGATAACACTTACATAATTTGATAATTCTGGTAGCTCAGTTGATTAAAGCAGCCACAACGATGGTCGTGGGAACCTGGTTCGAGTCAGGGTCGTAGAATTTTTCCTTTTGTTTTTCATCTTTACCATGTTACCCTTATGTTTGAGCAGTTATCTCTAATATCTATTTATTATTTTCTTACAAACTCAGTTGAACACTATCGAAGCTTACATTCTGATACTGCTCCGTTTCCTTTTGTAAAGCATTTTCACATCAAAGGTTTTTGGACAATAGGGGTATTTTTACATGAGTATTATTTTTCACTCTTGCTTTTGAAGTAATTCATTGTGTGGTTTTAAATGTACGTTTATGAACACACCCGTTTAATGTCTTTGCTTTGAATATTTCCAGATATTCTTACCGTCACATAAAGTTGCTGCTATTATGTTCTATTCGAACTTAGTTATAGAAATTCAGAGCTAAGTGTTACAGACGTGGTAGTTTTAATGATGTTTTACCGAAATTGCGATAGAGAAGAAAATGTTTTTATTGAAAGAGTCCACAGTTTCCTTCTGTACCGCCTATGTAATTGCTTTCCTACGTATTATGAAAAAAAAAGCGCTCTACGTAGAACTCGACATCTTTTCCTTTCATCTTTTTCTTTTTAAAATTCCTCTACTTCATTTTGCCGTCCAAAGATTTTTCTCCTTCCTTTAAGTCCTTTTCCGCTTTTACTTCTTTCCAGCCCTACCCCCACCATCCTCAACCCGCCCTCTTCTGCATCTCCTTCTTCCACCTTTTCCCTTGTTTTTGTTGGGTGACAGGCGCTCGCTCGGTGGCTTTTCCTCCGTCCGTCGTGTGTCTGTCTATCTGGCGTTTTCTCCTCCCACGACAGCTGCCATTTTGCGCCCGCTCTCACATGTCACTGGCGTTCGAACCAACGGGCAGCCACGCGTTCGTCCGCTCCTCCCTCCCACGCCAGCTTCGATCGCCACTAACAGACGGAGCAAGAGGCGAACCCCAGTGACGTCGGCAGCGGCAAACGCACGATGCTCTCTTATTCCCATAATGCTTCCAGACGAATGCGCTAAGAGCAATGGCGACCAGTCGGAAGAGAGGATGCATTAAAGCAGACGAAAAAGAAAGAGGATGCGGTGAAAGGAGGGTGAGGAAGGACCAAGATGAAGAGAAATTTTTTTTAAGCTATACTGTGGGGATGTATATAAAGTGATTTTTTTGGTGGGGAAAAGTCTGATTGGAGACGTTCTCAAGAAAAAGGAAATGGGCAAAAATGAAAGAAAGAGGAGAAAGAGGATGAGCAACGAGAAATTCATTAAAAAGGAAATGCTAGAAAAAATCTCAAGTGTCTTTTTTTCGCATAGATCTGAAAAGAAAATGTTTAAAAGACATTTAGAAAGGAGCACTTAATTTAATGCTGATATTTAAAATAGATTAATCCATTAAAAATTTTTTTATGGCATTACCGCTTTTGGAATAAGTAGATCTCAGAATCTCAAAAAAAAAAAATCTTTAAAAATGGATTTTTATATAGACTTGTTCTACATTGATGTAAAATTAATTATTAAATTAATATAAATCCGATATTTGGATTTAAACCCTCGACTAAGTGAACCTACCTTTAACCAGACTTCCTGAAATTAGCTGATACCCGAGATGAAAATGGTAGTCCCCGAGGAGATGTTATTTTGGTGTCTTCTTACTCAACAAACATACACTCTATCCGCTCACTAATTAAGCTTTCAAATTTAATTAATTTGCCCTTTGGAAATTTGGAATTTTTTTTGAAAATCGTCTTTTTTGAAACTGTTTTTATAAATTTATAGAAAAGGTTCATATTACGAGAGGTGTTCAATAAGCAATGCAGCACCTTATCATTTAGGGTTTGTTTTATTGCAGTTTTGGATACACCATATTATTTCTCAATTCATTGCCTACGCATATCTATTTTTCTGCATAATCTTGTAAATCTATGACTTTAGGTCACTTAGATACAACGTATGTCCAGGGTCTGGTTAGGCTGTAACCAGAAAACTGTCATGTTAAATTAATACAGGGTTTTACAAAAGAATGGTAGGTCTTCGTAAGCGGGTCCGGCGAGCGAGGTAGCCACGGGAGAATATTGTCGTCGTCATTTGTAACATGGCCATTTCAGTACTATTTGGAGAATGTAGTCGTTTTAAGAGATGTGTGAAGGACTTGGACAGTTCTCTTCCTAATGTTGCAAATTGCATTCGTGCAGGGCAAGAACTGAGTTTTATTCGCTTACAAAACCCATTATCTTTTGGAAAGATCCTGTGCATTCCTGAAACGATTTATAAATGGTTTAAAGCAGCCTCTATACTTCTTTTTCGAAAACGGCGATCAAAGGAAGTTTAATCCTGTGCATTGCTTGAACGCTCTGCTTCCCTTGCAAACTTCAGTTTTGGAAACAGCTAGATCACATGGTGCCAAGCGCTGAGATATTTTTACTGGCCACTTGTCTCTCGGCGCATTGTCGTACAGAAGCGACCAAGAGCCTTGCTCTCGGTATTTAGGCCGCGCTCGAAGGATCCGTTCTATAAACGATGAAGAACACTTAAATGGTAATCAGCATTCACAATTTTACCTTCAGGCACAAGTTTCTTGTGAATAATTTCCTTGGAATCGAAAACACAAACAAATAGTAAGATGTGCCTTTAGCAGTAATTTTGCAAGTGCAATTTTTCGGTCTTGTCTTCTTGAAAATACTACGTCTCGCCACTTGTGTCAGTGTTTTTGTTATATCTGGAACACTTTGGACTGCTCTTAAGATATCTTTGCAGTGCTCGTTTCAGGCTTCTTAATCGTCTTGCCGACTATGAAACGAAGCGTGCTACAGAAATTTCGCTTGCCCAATTTACGATGCTTTTAGATATTCCAGTAAATTCTCGAAATGTCTTGCAGAAACCCACCTGTTTGATGGAAGGGTTTCACGCGTTTTTTTCTACACTTTCGGCGTTCGGCCTCCCTGCAATCACGAAATAGAGCGGAAGAGCACAACGTATTTGAACTATTCAAACAATCACCCCCGTTTAGCTGGCTGTTTGCCCATTTTGAAAATAGAATTTAATGTTGGCTACTCCACCGCTATTCTCCACAAATGTCAAAACAATACTATAACGTGAAACAATGATGTTAGCGTCTTGAAACTACTAGCGGTGAAAATTGAAATTTCTACCTTCATAACGCTCATCAAAATTTGGTGCAATAGAGAAAATTAATAAAAAAAAATAATCTCGATAGAGCCCTTATATGCCCGACGGCATTAATCTAGTGTAGTGTGTCTCTCAGTCTCAACCTTCTTCCGAAAGTTCGCTCAACATCTGCCCATAAAAAATTGTATGCCCTGTGAAGGTCTCTTTTTCGCTTAACAAAGTCAATTGTTCCTTTTTGTGGCGGACATTACTCACAGACTCCATTTTCAAAGCTAAATGTTTCGCTGCCACCTAGCGGAAGACGACTAAACTAAATGATAGGTATAACACGAGAAGATTAAAATAAAATATTTTATTTTTCCAATAAAAGTTGACCGAGGATATAAGCCTGTTGCATTACTTATTAATCGTCCCTCGCAGTATGTCCTCCGCCAAATTCCAGGCAGGTCTATAGGCCCTTTACCAACTTAACAGACTGGGGCCATAATGATTGTCTATTGCATGGCATTCGTTATCAATCCTAGTGCGTACGTAAGCCACATCATGAAGGTTAGCAATATCGTATTATTTTGTCCAATCCCTGTATATTGGTTTCCCAAATGAAAGTGGAACTGCTCTCAGTTTGGCAAATGGTTTAATGATAAATGTGGAAGTATACAGAATAAAGAGTGATGCATTTAATGAGATACCAATACGCTGAGACTAAGGTAATTGCCAAAACTTTTAAACTAACATCGCCACAAAATAAGAAAAACAATAAAATTAAAAATATTGTTTTATGTAAATATAATAATTGTAAAACATAAATTCGCACGAATAAACATAAATGATAAATTTTTAATTTTTCATTGTTTTTCTTATTTTGTTGAGATTAGTTTAAAATCTTTGGCAATGCCTATACATAGTTGCCTTGAAGATTGATACAGGTGTCCCAGTCGTCCATGAGATTATGAATACCCTGAGTGAAGAACTTCCAGGAAATGAACGAATGTTAAGCTCGAACTAATTAATGAGAAAATTTTATTAATGAACCAGAATCCGTAACGTAGCTAAATCTTCTGTTCCCTGGATTGTTGCGTTGCAGATTACCTGAGTGAGATTTCTTTATCTATCGGGATGTCTTCCAATGCCATTAAAGGCTTCTTGCATATAGAAAAATGTAACCTGGCGAAAAGCTGTTTAAACACTGTTATGCCCAACTAGTTAATAGACATCGTCCTGGGCATCCATGATGTTGACTAAAAATATCTTACGACTATCTCTATTCTTTTGTTGGTCTCAGAAAGGAAACTCGAGAACTTAATCTACTAACTAATAGAGACCAGTTGGGGGGAATCATAAAATTTTATGCATTTTATATAAGGTAAGATTTCTCGCTTTGTCGGTAAAAAAAACTATACCACGTTCATCAAAGACAGCACATTATAGTTCCTTGTAACCAAATAAAAATATTAAGGCTTTTGATATAGCATAGAAGTATTGATGAACCCTGAATTGTCATTATTTCTATATATTGAAAAATTTCGGCAATACGATAGTTCTTCAAATCAATGGTAGAGTTCTCTGGTGGCATTTTTTACATTTAAAAAACCCATTTAAAAATTCGTGAATGGGAATCAATTTCTTTGGATGAGAGTGTCGAGCATTCCCCATAGACGATAAGACTAGCAGCTAAAATGTGTACGAAAACGCTTAAATAGTCTTTATTCAAATTTTAATCGTATGGCACTGTCGTAAAGAAGAGCCTCGATGTTTCTGATATCTAGCAAGACCTCATGCGAGAGCCTCTTAAAATTATCTACGGAAGCACAGTTTCTGGACATGCTGTAATTGATTTAAACGCAATAGGAGTCGAGCACACGCATTTGAACGAAATGACCTTTAACATAAAACACGAATGTTATCCTAGATGTTACAATATAAGAGAAGCACAAATTTAATCCGTAGATTGTTTCTTCCTTTACATTTGCCAATAAATTGAAGCAAATAGTATGGAAGCTTCATTTTAGAAAGCATCCCAGCACTGATTTATCTTCTTTGTAATGGGTGGTGTCATTTGAGTTAAAAATTCAGGGGAGAAAATATTCACTTATCATTTTCCCAAATAAATTTTAAAAGATTTTGTTATTTTCAGACTGAAATCTAAATTTAGACAGATTTTGGAAAGGAGTTGTCTTTATTGTATTTTCTCCCGCCTTCTCGTCTGACGTGATAATCAGTGGGTAGAGAAACCTTTTTCCCTTAATAATAACTTTCGTTTTTTTTTTTAGTGTCATGGGTTGGGGTAGGGGAAAAAGAGAAAAAAAGTTTTCTTCTAGTGCTTGTGAGTGATTTCTCGGCTTAAGCAGCTCGGCTGGAGTTTTTGAACTGTCTTTCATTCTCTTCATCTTTCATTCACAATGGGGGGAAAAAAGAAAAACGTATTAAGAAGGCCCGAGGACCATTCTTTCCTCTTTTGACATTATCAGAGAGCCAGTTGACGTCTCCATTAGCATCACCTACGCAGACAAATGAAAATTTTAGACGTTTATATAGGCTTCTTTTCACTCGCTCTCTCTCTCGCTCTCTCTCTCTCTCTCAAGAACGGAAAGTTTTCATTTAAGAAAGGGATCGGGAAGCAAGTGGAAAAAAAACCGCATCAAAATTAACGAATCTTTTCCGAATACTTTTCTTAGAGAACTTTTATGATGGACAGGGAAATGGGATAATATGATTACTGTATTCTGGGAATAAAGCGTAGAATAATGGGATTAAGAGTTAGTATTCTCATTTTTAATTAGATTTACGATCTGCTCATATCGTTTTTATATATCCATTAGCTACTCTTCTCAAAGGGTTTCGCACAGATGATATGGAATTTGAAGAATGCAGAGGGCGTTTTGAAAATCAGTTCTTCTAGTAGTGAATAAGAAACAAGGCCTCTCATTTCGTAAATTATTCAAATTGTACCTATATTTGTAAACAGCAACATATTTTTCCACTCACAGCAACATGCGGGTCATATGACCCGATTATGAGAGTCCTTTGATTCTTCCTATATGATTCATTAAAGAGAGTCTTTTGTCAGTAAGAGTCGTTTGACCCGAATTTCCGAGTCACCATTCTCGAGTCAATTGACTCGATGTATAAGACTTAAGACTCATTAACGCATTATTTGCTACGCATGTAATCACATATTTACGCTTACATACACTCCTGTATTCACATATTTACACAAGTTTACACTTTTATATATTACTTATTCATACATGATATTTTCGGAATATAAGACGAAGGAAAAATAAAAGTTTAAAATAATTATTACTACATATTGTAATTTATAATACATATTAAATATGTCTATAATAATATGTCTCGGGGGAGGCCGTGGCCTTGTGGGCTTCCGCTGAACACACAACTTCAGGGAAGTTAAGCAACACCAGGCACGGCTAGTCACTGGATGGGCGACCCTCAGTGAGATACGATCAGCCCCCCCCCCCCCCGGCTGCTGCGACGTTAATCCCGGTCCATCCAGGGATCCAACTCGTCGGCCTCTGGCCATATAGGCCCTGGATGGACGTATTGGATTACAATAAATAAATAAATAAATGAAATGAAAGTACGATTTTAAAAAAATTGGTGAGGGGAGTGACGAGGGGGGGGGGGGTGCGTATCCCGAAAATTATGGTATTTACACAAGTTTACACTTAAATACAAGCTAACGGTTAAACCCAGACTAATATAAATACTCACAAGCGGAAAGTGTAAATGAAAATTCTGTTTAATATGATTCAAAGTAATCTCCACCAGACACGATACACTTTTGAGCGCGTTTCTACAAATTTGTAAAACTGGACGGAATCCTCTTGATTTCTCAATGTCGGAAGCGTCTTGAAATCGGGTACCTTTCATAGCGTTTTTCATCTGTGGGAACAGAAATAAGTCTGGAGGGGCCAAATCTGGACCAAATCAAGTTGGTTGAGGTCTGTGATATCTTGTTTGGCCAGAAATCGCTTCACACTTATACAGGTATGCGGCCGGGCATTATCGTGAAGAAGAACCCAACTTCCTGTTTTATGAAACTCTGGCCTCACTCTGCGAACTCTTTGCATCAAATTTCCTGACTTTCTCGGTGGTTTCGATCGTTCGGACGGAAACTGTTCTTCCAGGGCGTTCGAACAGAAACCCGTCTTCCAGGGCGTTCGGACGGAAATAATGCATCAGTATTCTTGGCAATCTGAAATATAGAACATAGGATGAGTTTTAAATCAGTGATATACACTACCCTATAATAATGGAACGGGAAATAATGCCATTTTATTTTATTTAATAGCTTAATGGACTTCCATCCTGAAATTATATCAGCCACACTTCTAGCTATACTTTCTATATGATTCTTCTAGCTATACTTTCTATATGATTCCGATACACAGCTTCGGGTATTTGGGCATTTTAGCAGTTCATAAAAAATGGATGCTGCTCAGAGGAAGTGCACACAGGTTTCAGATCAGAACGAGTAAATAAAAAATTACCGTAACCGTAATGTAGTGTAACTTACTTAATTCCTATTTTCGTTCAATTTTTCGTTGAAAGGACGAACATCGTTAGAGAATGGCTTAAAAACAAGAACGGCGAAATCGTCCTCTCGCTATCCGCCATGTTTTCAAAACTTTATTTCGTTTCTCTGCCAGAAATGATTCCCATTTTCTGTGACTTGACCTGTTAAGCAGAGTTTGTTACGGTCCCCTGAATAACAGGCGGGGGGGGGGGGGGGGAACGTGGTTTGGCGCTGTTATGAGTCGGGTGTTCGTAAACACGTAGAGATGGGTCATACAACTTATCGACATAGTCCTGTGTTATTATAATCGAAAGGTATAACCTAATAAAATGAGTTCTACTACCTAGAAATTGCTGTGAGCATGCTTGTCTAAACATTGTTTCAAAGGTACATCGAGGCCATCATTGAAGAAGTTAGTGTCAATGATAGCGTGCTGAACTTGTTGTCGGTTGCGTTGTTTATGACTTTTCAATGATTAAATAGATGAAAATCATAGGGTCCTAGTAAAGCTGTAGGAAGTGTCTCAGTATCTTCTACCGGCCGCATATAGTCTAGCGTTGTTGTGCAGAAATTCGCATATTCTTAAAAAAAAAAATTATAGAATTTCCCAGGTATCGTTGTTATTTAATGTTTTAATCCCAAGAGTATATTAAGCATTTAAGTATCATAGATTCCTGAATTTAGCATTAAAAATTTTTATGCTGGCTTAATATTCAGCTGAATATTAAGCTTATTCTGGCTTAATATTTTTTTTTACTTAAGCCTGGTGGGCTTTCACTGAAACACAACTTCTGTGAAGTTAAGCAACATCAGGCACGCTAGCCACTGGACAGGCGACCATCCGTGGCTCACGATCTTCACCCTCCCGGCTGCTGTGACCATCATACAGCTGTCGTTAATTCAGGTTCATCCAGGGACCCAACCCTGGATGAACGTATTAGATTACCGGTACTAATAAAATAAAATAAAAATAAAATAAAATTTCCTTAATTTTTATAAAGATTTTTGAAAAGGCTGGACGAGTTAATCTTTTTTTTATAAAATGACAAAAGTTTAACTGGCCTTAAAGTTTTAGACTGTTTCAGCTATTACTAAAACGTATGCTAGAGATATACCAAGTGTTATCACTTTTAACAAACTGCTTTTCAATCGCAGAAATCGATCACACCATGCGCTTCAATATTTGACCATGTTTCCGTAAGTGCTTCCTTCTTATAAGTAATGTTAGAAGAATAAGACCAACATAAGGCACCATCTCATGACTATGATCAGCCTTCTCCGGCCTTGTAGAAAATTATAACGACACAGGCAAGATTACACATGTGAAGTCTTCTTGCAGTTAACATTTAAGGTTAGCTTATTAATTAACTCCATAGAATAAGCCCACTGTGGTGAAGGAGAAATGCAGATTTTAGGACTTGTGCGCTTAAAGCTTAGACATTTTGCGGGTAATGATAATGACTTGCATATCGCATGATACAAAAGTTGCGATTGGTTTGGAATCCAGTTCCGATTACTTTTTACTAATAAGTTCAGTGCAAATTTCTGTTTGTCAAATGAATGGTTTCTAAGTCACGGCCTTCTAGGAACTATCAGCTCTGAACATGGAAAAGATAAAATATTGTTACATCGTTCTAGTGGTGCTTCAGGCCTACGAGATATCTTATCTTGTACAGAGGGTAGATTATCGCACTTACTCCTTCGAGAGAGTTTTGCGCCATCCCAGTAACTAACGACTGCTACGAGATGACAGTAGCAGCCGGGACCGACGGCTTAACGTGCCCTCCGAAGCACAGGGGGGGGGGGGTTCATGTTGGAAGAGCCGCTGGCGGACGAACAAACCAGTGGCTATCACCAGCTGCTGGACATCCAGCACTGATCACTCAGCAAATGGGTCAGACTAAAGTCACCCAACAGCTGTGCCCCAAATAGCCGTCCCACC
>JAHWFO010004499.1:5455824-5593960 GCA_023313115.1 Rhysida immarginata
TGAAAGTGTGGAACTTTTAAAGATTTGAACCCAATTTTATCGATGAAGACAAAGAGATAGAGAGTAGGTACTACAGATATTCCTATTCTACTTTTAATGGTCTTTAAGAATCCGAAGTCAGAATTTCAAAAATTCAAAATTTTTTAATGCCCAAGTAAACTTTTCGGGATATTTAGTCCTATGGAGACAGTCTATGCGTGCGTATTCAAAAATATTGAAAACAATCTTTCGAGTTGAGAACACATTACAAAAAATTGTGTTTGTATCTAGCGTGCTTTTTTTAAATATGAATTTTCTTTAGCAATACGTAAAACGTTTGTGCTCAATCTTTATATTAACAGATTAGAACTAGTGGGGGATTCTAGAAGTTAGTAAGGTGGTTGCGCAAATTATTTATTTTTCCTCTAAAATCTAAAATAATTTGTTCTGGACAAAGTTTTATTTTTCTATTTTCTTTGTGATAAAAGTACTTCATGTTAACCATCACATGTAATTAATGTAGAATCTACTGCATTATATGAGTTTCTTTTCAAACGTCTGTTTGCCTTCAACCTGTGCGCAGTTGTTCGGGTGATGACAGTTAGACGAATAGCAGCAACATTTCGTATCTTTAGCGTATAATGTGCTTATTTAGAATCCATTGCGAAATAAAGTATACATTCACACCGAGGAAGATTATCTTTTTCTTTTTCTCCGCAAGAGGTCTTATGCCCCCCCCCCCCACCCTTACTCTTTCGCACGCGCACAATCTTCGCTTTTAATTTGAAAGAAAGCCAAGTGAGCGGCTCGGTGTAATTTTGGTTGGGAATCATGACAACTGATACTATCAGGAGATCGAGGAAAGAAAAGAGAACAACTCGGCCGCTTTGCTGGGTGTGAGGCTTCTTTTCATTGCAAATTACATTAAAACTACAAGTGGGGTGTAGAAGGAGGTGGAAGGAAGTAGAAAAGAGATGGGATTGGGAGAGAGGAGAGGAGACAGGGGTGAGTGGGTGGGAGGATATTTGTCTAAGCATTGCAAACGAAAGCCTGAGCCTCAGCACTCTTCTTAAGACACTGGTGTTTAATTAGGAGTTGCGAAACTTTTCTAAAAACCAAGAACCCGAGTGGCATCGAGAGTCTTTACTCAGAAGCAGCCATGATGGCAATAAAAGTCCGCTGTTGTCACCTTTTTTTTCCTACCCACCCAGGCGAGTGCAAGCCAAGGAGGCGTCTAAAAAAGAAAATTGGAGTAAGAGCAGATTTTTTTTTTGGTGAAAATAGTAAAGAGAATTAGGAAATTTCCGGAATGCTTAGAATGTGCTAGACGATATTGCTTATTAATACACACACACACACACACACACACACACACACACACACACACACACACACACTGGCCAATGAATTAGAAATATCTCTGAAACATATGTATATTTGGTTCAATCCGTTTTTATGGAAAATAGCTTGAGGTCATGGGATTCATACGTGTGCTTATTGAAGAAGAGTCTAATCACAGAACTTGCTCAGCATGAAAAAAGAAGGATCTAACTGACTTTGAAAAGGGACTTGTTGTTGGTGCTCATCTACCTGGAGCCACGATTGAAACAATGAAGCAAGTGATGGATTCTCAAAAGATGCGATATCCAGAGTAGCTATTCAATCATTGTTTTTGTCTAAAAGGGGCAACTGTGGGTCAAAGACAATCAGTCGCTTTAAAACGACTTGTACAGAGAAACACGATATCCACGATGCAAAAATTGTCAAATGATTTTAATCAAAGCTGTTCCCAATCCCATATCTGGCTGAACCATATCGGGAATCGCTTGTCTATACGGAACCCCCTGACCTTTCGAAAGAACAGAAAAGTTCCTCTGCAGTGTATCTGAAACGTCGTGACTGGATATGTGAAGACTGGAAGAAAGTTATGTTTCCTGACGAATCACGATAAATCTTGTTTTTTTACCGATAGTAGGCAGAGAGTTTGGCGGGAGCCCCATGAAGCAATGGATTATTAAGATACTAAAAATAAACATTGACTAGCATCAGGTAGGATAAAAAAATAAAAGAAGAATCAAAAACACCTAACAAAAATACGGAAACAAAGTTTAATGCCTAACGCGTTTCGATATTACATCATCTTCAGAGGATACAATGTTTCAAGTGAGACTGGGAGACAGTGTCCCTTTTACAAGAAGAAGCTTGGCGGACCTAGTGGGGAAGCTTCTTTTTGGTCCCGGTCTTCGTAAACCTTGTCCAAACCTATAATGAAATCGATTAAGCCATCCCTCTCGAAGGATGTTTGATTATTGAGAAGGGGGGGGGGGGTCCATACATCGATGCCTTCTAATTTCGATTTCCTCATGGAATAAGCTTTTGTTCCTGTCTCTTCCCTTCCATAGGATGTCCATGCACATGTTAATGTCGACCATTCGGTATTTTGAATCGAAAAGATGGTCGGCTTGCCATATCGCGTCCTTCTATGCTCGCGGAACCTCTTATAGAATGACTGGCACGTGGATCCGATATAGATGACCTCTCAGTAAGGGCAGCGAAGCTTGTACACTCTTGATGCCATATTCTGAGAAGCCAGAAGAAGATTGACGGACACCTACCCAGACCAGCGCGCCAAGCCAAGGAACTATACCACGTTTACTTACATTCATCGGATATCCAGTCTATTCTGCGAACAAGGAATCGGGGTGGCGTTCCGCACGCGCAACAATTGAATCTTGAATCCAGTCAAGCATAACAACATAAACAAATATAAACATCCTTAGAGAGGGATGGCTTAATTAATTTCATTATAGGTATGGACAAGGTTTACGAAAGAGGAGCCCCCCCCCCCCCCACTAGGTCCGCCAAGCTTGTTATTAAAAAAGGGACACTGTCTCCCAGTCTCACTTGCAACATTGTAGCCTCCGAAGATGATGTAATATCGAAACGCGTTAGGTATTAAACTTCGTTTCCTTGTCACTTTTTGATTCTTCTTGTTATCATGATAACTCAAGTTTCCGGTGACATATTATGGAGCTTCTTATGTTGTATGAAACTTGTATCAAGGAAGTCGAGTGCATTCCACGGACTATCTAAGCATTGTTGCCGATCAAGTTTCATTTTTATCCTGCATGTGACGGCTTTTTCATGCTACTGTTGAGCGAGCACGAAGATGAAAATGATTGGAATATGTTGGAAAAACATATCCGACATCAAGATCCTCTTCCAACAAATCTGCCAGGCTTTGGGGAAAGTCTTGTGAATGCCTGGTCTTCAATTGGCTCACATAAGTGCTTCAACACCACATACATTTTGTTATTCGGGTCAAAGGGGATTCAATAACATATTAAACAGACGTTTCTAATTCATTGGCTACTAAGTGTAAGTGGCTGTGGTAGAAAATACGAAGGGACAAATTTGAAATTTCCAGACTCCAGCAAAACTTTTCTTGATCATAACTTCTTTCCATTAACGATCCTATTAATGCTTCTGAAAGAAAGGGAATGGCTAGAATTGCTGATGACTTTATTAATTGCCTTAGGATAATATCAACAAAAATTAATAATTGAAATATTACATCATTAAATTCTGACATTTAATATGAAGTTCGATTTTATCTTAAAAAAGTCATTTTCTTATCAAACAAAAACACGAAATGAGTTTACCCTCGAAGTTGATATAGTAACCAATACATGCGATAGTTAGCCTCGTTGTAAATTGAAATTGAAATGAAATCAAATTAATTTATCAATTTTTAAAATCCAATCAGGAACACAAAATTAATTTCAACTTGCTCTAGGCAAAAGCTGTAGTTTCGTGTGTTTTTTTTTTTGAAAGGTCAGTTTTTAAATTTTAAGTATCGAGAGGCTTCGTAATAGGAATTTGATCAACTGAAAAGTTTTAATGTAAATTTTTTAAAACCATTATGCGCTCATTCGATTAAATTAATTTTGCCTCTTTTTTATTAAAAATTAAAACATTTATCAGAATATTTCATGTTTGCCTGGTTTCAAGTGCAGCTTGTTAATTAAGAACGTTAAAAACCGGTTTTCAAAAGCCAATGTTGGAGCGAATCAATGCTGTCTCCTAAGGGAATAACGGCATAGTAGATTATAGCTTGTATAGTTGGACGTCATCTTTGCCTCAAAGCTCAATTCCGCGCTGGTATCATTTGGTTGATTTTGAGGCAAAAAATCTTGGCACCTGTTCTCGACCTCCTTCGCGTAGTTGAATCGACATCTGTGCAGGAAATAAGCGATGGACCGTAGAAAGTGGTAGTCTGAAGGTGGTTAGAACTGTTATTTCCTCAAGTGCATATAGTTTCGCCCTGGTCCGATTGGCGGTGTTTGCTGAGGCGTTGTTATGTTGCTTCAATTGCCCAGTGCTGGATATCGGACCTTCAAAACGTTGTGGCTGTTGCCTAGAGTTCATTGTTCATAGTGTGCCCATCTAAAACATGCTCAAAGTGCAACGTCTCTCAAATTTCCACCAATTACACAACATGGCCTTACTTTCGAACCATTCGCGTTTGATAACCCGTTTCGAGGCCTGTCCGGGATGGAGCCATTGATTTCTGAAGTTTGGTTGAGAACTGCCTTACCTGAGAACTGCAGAGGTGGGAAGAAGCTGATCGCGTGGAACACTGAATTTGGAATAAGGTAGAGCTGCGCCCCAGTAAAGTTTAGAAAAATAAAGTTTAATGTTTTTAATGTTTAAATGTTTTCATATTTCAAAATTCATGTGTCATTGTGTGACCATCCGTGTGTACGCAACTTTCACCGGTTTAGCAAATTTTGATCAGCTACCAAAATTTTTCACCGATTTTCTGCCAAATCGGGGCTATAACCAGTTCAGAAAGTTTGCTAATCTTAATGAAAAAACATTTC
Organism: Rhysida immarginata; assembly: GCA_023313115.1. Lineage (NCBI taxonomy): Eukaryota > Metazoa > Arthropoda > Chilopoda > Scolopendromorpha > Scolopendridae > Rhysida > Rhysida immarginata. The sequence continues at coordinate 5,460,687 of JAHWFO010004499.1, forward strand.
TATTTCCTTATTTTCTTTGAAAATTTCGCAAAAAGTGCCATTTCGGGAAATGTCTCTTAAAAATTTTTTTTTTTAAATATGAAAATATTTTTTTTCTCGCTTTTGAGAAAAAGGTATCCTGAAGCAATTAAACGCAAAGCTGGCCCTTTTGTTTTCAACCGCGATCAGAGTTTGCCTTAGTTGTTTTTTCTTCTTTGAAGTTTTCGTGATATGAATTTATTATTTTAATTCAATAGGTGATGGCCTCCTGCGTTGAAGTTTTATTGAAAATTTTAAGTTTATTGATTAATAATAAGATTATAAGCTCCTAAAATTATTCAAGGTTAGGTCATTTTTTATAGTCTTAAACGCCCATTTCCTCTCTAGATTGCTTTGAATAGGAATAGTTTAATTATATTTGAATTATTAGGAAGAATATTTTCTTATATTGATGTAAATGATTTCTTCCTTACATTTATAGATGCAGAGACACATGCTTCTCACAGAAACGTTGCACGAGAATTTTCCATGGTAAGAGTGTGCGTTTATTACTTATTCAATGTTGATACCTAGAAAATGAATATTAGTGAAAGAACCCTCAGAGAAAAGACGAAGGCCCGAATAAATTGGCCTCCGTGTTCCTTAAACGATTTTTGCTTTTCCCGATCGTCTTAAAGACTGAAGAGAAAACACGACGAGCAAACAAATCCAAATTATTGGGTAAAAAAAAAAAAAAAGACTGGGTGGGAGTAAAAATTTTTCAAATTAATTCGCGTAGAACGAGTAAAGAGATTTTTCGCGTACCCCCTTTTCTTACCCTTGAACATCAAATGGTGGTCCAATTTCGAAATTGAAAGCGTCGGGGAAAGGGCGATTATTATTTCTTTGAACAACCGATGACGTTTTCCTATCGGTTGCTTCGAAGGAGTGGAGGAAAAAAAATTGTGTAAGGAAATGCATAACAGGGGAGGTTATTCTTGGGTATAAAAAAAGAGCGCGTGAGAGAGGGTAGAACCTCCCTTTACCCTCTGTTTTTATTGCCATCCTCTCTGGGATGAAAGAGTTTCTGGTCGTTACTGATAAGAGCTACAACCAGGGTCGTTAATTGTTTTTTTCCTCTTTCTCTCACTCTCTCCTTCCTTTCTATTTCTCATAATTTTTAAACGCTTCTTAGTCCCGTTTGAAGGACTGGTGATTTTTTTTCAAAGTATATGTGTAAAAAAAAACTTGGTTTAATTAGAAATAGATCCTTAAGACTTGAAGAGAGTTGGGGTCGGAAGGAAGTGAGGGCTAGCAACAACTCTAATCCTTTCAACCGCTGTGCTGTGTTCTTATGGGAGAAAGTTTCTTTCATTTTTTTGCCTCAAATTAAATTCGATTATGCTCGTACCTTTTAAGAGTTTGACATTTATAAATGAATTTGAAGAGAAAGAATTTCAGTCACGTAGTTGTTATTATGCAGGTGAATCGGTTAACTCAGATAATTTACGTCGGTGATTATCACTTACAACATTTATTGTAAAGCACGCAGTTTTCGTAAGGTTTCAGTAAAGCGCAGAATTTTAGGAAGTAAACCGTGCAATTTTACATCAAACGTATTCTGGTTTTGATTTTAAATAAAAAAAATTTATACTACATCTCCATTTTGAAAATGGGATTGTCTTAGGTCATTTGAAAAAAATATTCTCAGTTACATGTTTAAGTTGTTGTTAAGGTGTTTTTTTAGTGAGATAAACTTGTTGGTATAAATTTATTTATTATATATTTACCTATTTTTTCCTGTTGAGGCTTGATTTTAAAGATTTCATTATAAACAATATACACAATCTCTTTTTTGCCTTCACTGTTAAATCTTCATGTGTATACAGGGTGACCCAAACTTATCCAGCATAATTGTTTAGGAACATTGTATGGTTCAAATGGAACAAAAAATGTCCTATAAACATTACATCTAGTTTCGATGGTGTGTGAGATATCCATGTCTGTCTTAATTCTTGTGCCGGCCAGGTGGCCGAGAGGGCTAGGGCGTAGGCTTTCTAGTTCTCGAGTCCGCCTGGTCGTGGGTTCGAATCCTGCCGTGGGCATGGATGTTTGTGCTTATTCTGGGCTGCGTACAGATGTAACTTGTGTAAAAGGCGCAAAATGACCTTAGAAGTCGACGCCAAAATTTCTAATAAACCAACCCACTATTTTCTTGTAGAGTTGTTAAAGCAAATAAATAAAACACTTGAGAGTGCAGATCACTTTTATTCTGCATACTGACAGAACATCACATTGACTACAAAACAAAACTAAAATGATACAAGGAATAAGAAGAAAGTAACAAATCAATGACGAGGAAGCCCCTCAAAATGGTTGCCCCCAGCTCCAATCCACTGGTTACATCTTCGGACAACTGAGCTGGTAGCTGCCACAATCTGGTCGGGTGTAATTGCTCGACTACAAGTACGACGTTTCTTCTTCCGGTTTGGCATATGCAAAATAGGAAGAGTACATTTTGGCATTCCTACGTTTTTTCTAGGAAAAGACTCTAAATAAAAGAAAATAGACCCCCCTCCCTTTTATTTTCGTCACCGAAGCAGATATGTCAGTAATAATAACATTCACTTTCCTGAGGAAAAGCAAATAAAAGGCATGTGTCAGCATACAGAAAACAGAACAATTCCAGGATGGCAAGCTTTATGAAATGCATATGGAGGTAACTAATAAATTCAACATGTGATTGTTAGCGATTCGTTCATCGGCTTTTTGGAAATGTTATTTTTGTTTTGTTCGGAATTCCATGCTGAACAAGTCTTCAATTGGAATTTTTCGTGTATCTGTTACGGTTTTTAAGATAGAATTTGAATGTGTCCTAATTTGCATATTTGGGATGATGAAAAGTCCACGATGGGAGAGTCCCGCTCACAACTTCCTATTCAATGGATTCATCAAAATTGACATATCTGCTTCGATTATGAAAATAAAAAAAGGGGGGGGGTGGCTCATTTTTGTATCTACCTTGTATATAAGATAGAGAGCGAAAAATGTATATACTCATCACTCATTCATTCATTCATCACGAAATCTCCAAAACTATGAAGCCTTTAAATTTGAAATTTGGCAAGTATATTTCTCTTGGCTTCTAGGTACTCGCAAAGAAAGAATTTTATTTTTTCTTTCTTCCTTTCCATTGTATTTTTTTTAAAATTCAATTTACCTGAGCTGAATGGGAATTTTGCCAGCGTTATGAGATTTGACGTCGTTGTTTGCTTTGTGTAATGAAGACGTTTGCGATTATTCCGTGAAGCAGCATCAACAGTGACTGCAAGTCTTTCGCGCGGGAATGCAGTGTAGCTTTTATTTTCTATTTACATAAATATAAAAAACTACATTTTTTTCCGGGTGTTTCAGCTAGTTTTTTATAAAATCAAGAACTACAAAAAAACACACACACACACATTAGTTAGTTCTCAAAGAACTCTCCTTGCTTCTCTACACATTTTTTCCAGCGTTCTGGGAGCATGTGGATACCGGTTCTGTAGAAATCTTCAGGCTGATGTCAAAACCACGTCAGGACAGCCTTTTTCACTTCCTCATTGGAGGAGAACTCTTTCAATGGTCCAAAAAGGTGATAGTCGGGCTGTATGGAGAATGTGGTAAGATGTCCCGTTTGAGTTCCGTCTGTGTGCCAATGGTCAGTTTGGCTGTGTGGTCTGGCATTGTCTTGCAGAGAACAAACACCTCTGGTAAGGAGTCCTGGTCGCTTTTTCCTTAATGCCGGCTTCAGGGACGTCCTCAAAATATCACAATAGTTATGGTCTTCTAGAAAATCGACATGAATGATACCCTTAATGTCCCAGAATACAGTCGCCATCACTTTCGTTGCCGAGGTGTCCCCAAGGGGTAGTGGTGAGTCCGTGTGTCGCCGCTTCATTCTTGCGCGCTTGCTTTCAGGAGTATAGTGATGAATCAACGTCTCGTCGATGGTTACAACATGCCTTAGGCTGTCACCTTCCCTGTTATATCGCTGCAGCAGCATGGAACGGATTTCCACCCGGGTGGTTTTGTGATCCTCAGAGAGCTGCTTATGGATCCATATAGGAAAGGGGATAATGGGCACCCCTGCCTTGCACCCTTTAAGAGTTCGAATGTAATCGAAGAGGAACCATTAATGGATACAAACGAAGTGGCCGAGGTGTACAGTGCGGCTATGATGTTAGCAAATTTCCGAAGACGAAGGGTTAACGTCTCAGAGACCAAGGTTAAAGCCCGTGTCAGATGGTGCAAAGACCAAAAAGCCTGGACACCCGATGACTGGAAAAAAATGATATAGTCGGATGAATCATCCTTCACGTTATTTCCGACGTCGGGGCGAATTTACGTTTGGAGATGCCCCAAAGAAGCCTACCGTCCAGGCTGTCTCACTCCTACAGTAAAACACGGTGGCGGATCTATAATGGTTGGGAGGCCATTTCCTATTATTCAGTTGGTCCCATGACTACCATCAGTGGCCAAATTACTGTTGACCGATACTGTGATATCTTACACGACCAGGTCCATCCCATGGTCCAGAGCCGGCCAGGTGGCCGACGGGGCTAGGGCGTAGGCTTTCTAGTTCTCGAGTCCACCTGGTCGTGGGTTCGAATCCCGCCGTGGACATAGATGTTTGTGTTTGTCCCGGGCTGCGTACAGATATAACTTGTGGAACAAGGCGCAAAATGACCTTAGTAGTCGATGCCAAAAATTCTAATAAACCAACCAACCAACCAACCATGGTCCAGATTTTATTCCCTGACAACAATGACCATACACACTGCCACAATTGTGAAATGTTGGTTTGAAGAGCACGATAGCGAAGTGCAGCATTTTCCATGGCCCGCTCAATCCCCAGATTTGAATATAATCGAACGAGTATGGTCAGTTTTGGAGAGGTAACTCGGAAGCAGATTTTCTCCCCCTTCATCTCTTCTGCAGATGTATAACCATTGTTTGTTTGAAGAGTGGTACAAAATTCCAATGGAGACTAATCAAGGATTATATGAATCAATTCCAAGAAGGTTAGAAGCCGTATTCAAGGCAAAAGGAGGCCCAACACCTTATTGCTAAACAATTTATAACTTTTGTTTGGTGTTCACATTATTTTGTCCAACCTCGTATTTCATTACGGCCGATGTTAGCGCCATCTACAGCACTTCAATTCCTAACGCACCATCCGTTAAAAGAACTTTCTGAGATGAAGAACCTTATATAGAAAACTGTATACAGGGTGTTTCAAAATTATGTACAATAAATTTAGTGACATATTCTTCAGTTCAAAAGAAGACGAAAATGTTCTATAGCACTTTGTCTGGAAACGATTTGTTTGCGAGTAATCCAATATCATACAGTAGGGAAGCACGATAGTTAGCGGACGATATTTTAGCAGTTCCAGAGTTTCGACCCAACACTAGGTTGAGTGGTTTCTTCCATTTAAACCTACTTTAGGGTTGTTCCATTAGTTGTGTACGGTTGTTTCCATTACTGTAGTTTCACTACTGTACATCCACTAGGAATATCAATTTCAGAACGTTTGCGTGCTTTGACATACACATTACGATTTACGTAAAAAAAAGTCATGTACACGTATTCAAGTGCAGAATACACTGACATGCACCTAATGTATGGTCTTGCGGACGGAAATGCTGTGGAAGCAAGAAGACTACCAAGAACGCTTTCCGAATATACGTTTGCCAAATAACCGAACATTTGTATCTGTCGACAGACATTTGAGGGAGCGTGGTTCCTTTGGCCGTCAAACAGGACAAGGGCGGCCTGTAGCACATTCTCCGGATGAGAGGATGTGATAATTGACATCATACATGATGAATCACAGACAAGCACCCGTCGTATTTCTTCCATGGTACACATTCCGCACTCATCTGTTTGGCGCATTCTTCACCGTCAGCTTTTGCATCCATACCACCTGCAACTGGTTCAGGCACTGAACCCAACGGACTATCCACACCGACAACGATTTTGCCAATGGATACAACGTCGTCATGCTGCAGGCCCTAGTTGTCTCAGCCAGATACTTTTCACGGACGAAGCAACCTTCACCCGGACAGGAATCGTAAATTCTCACAACCAGCACCATGGGCAGATGCTAACCCGCATGTTACCAGAGCTCGAGCGCATCAAGAGCGTTTCTCCGTGAACATTTGGTGTGGAATTGTCGGAAATAACTTAATTGGCCCTTATGTGTTACCACCACGATTGACTGGGCGAACGTATCTTTTGTTTCTGCAGAATGCATTGCCAGAATTACTGGAAGATGTTCCTCTTTTGATAAAATCTAACATGTGGTTCATGCATGATGGCGCTCCAGCACATTTCAGCCATGTTGTGCGAGCACACCTTAATGCTGCATACACGAATCGGTGGATAGGTCGAGGTAGACCGGTAGCCTGGCCTGCAAGATCACCCGACCTTAATCCCTTGGACTTTTTTCTGTGGGGTCATGTGAAAACGATCGTCTACAGCACAGAAGTTCCTAACATTATGGATCTGCGACAACGAATTGAAAATGCATGCCAAACCGTTCGTAATGCTGGCGACGAACTCTTCCACGACATCAGACGGTCGCTCGTGTAACGAGCCGAAGCGTGCGTACGAGCTGGTGGCGGGCACTTTGAACAATTCCTGTAATTTGGAGCCACGGGTTTAGTTGGCTGTATCGCGTAAATAAATCGTTTCCAGACAAAGTGCTATAGAACATTTTCGTCTTCTTTTGACCTGAAGAATATGTCACTAAATTTATTGTACATAATTTTGAAACACCCTGTATATCTATCGAACATAGTTTGTTTTATTAAATTTCTTTATCAGTGATAGACTTTCTGATCTCATTGTATAATGGTATTTATTTGCCGGACACGCCTCATGTTATTCAAATTAATTTTTTGAGAGAGGCGTTGAGGATGTGGTACTGGGACTCCGTGTAAAAATTAACGCCCCTAATCCAACCTGAGCAGAAGGTATAGATCAATAATTGAAAGAACAAATGAAGAAAATCAAAAACAATGGCGACTCATTTGAGCAGAAACGAGCGACATTGTTCGAAAATTAGTAGGAAGAAAAAGTGCGTTGTAACGGCAACTGGCAATGAGCCAGAGGTTGAGGGTGTTAAAATGAATAAAAAATGTATATAGGAGGGAGTTTGTAGTAGAGGGAGGATTTCCTTTTCAAGTAGAAAACTTCATCTTTTGTTCCTCCGAGTGAAACATCCCACGTTGCTTTTAGAGAGCACAACACCCACAATCCATTCATGAGTCTGCTTCTCTCTCTCTCTTTCCCCCCCGTCCTTTCTTCTTTATTTCCTACTATTATTTTTTACGGGGAAATAATTATTTTTCATATTGCCAACAACGTTAAGGCGTTGTCGCGAGGGAGGAGGATCGAAAATCCTTAAAACGCCCACTCTCGGTAAACTCCGCCGACCTCATTGTACAGAGAGAGAGAGAGAGAGAGAGAGAAGTACTTCGTTCGGTTCATTCAGAAGAAATGGTTAAAATGGGAGAATGAATCATTATGGGAAGGAATGACAATTGCACTTTTGGAGAGAGGGTAAAAACAGGTGTCACCCCCTTTTTCGTGTTCAAAGAGTTAATCACAATTCCTGGCCCCTTACCCCATGCCTCTTTCATCGGGTAAAAGGGAGCGAACCGAGTTTTATGAGATATTTGACTGTTACAATAATCGTACCGGCGAATTTTATTGCCTCTCGTCGCGAGCCTGCTTTTAATTAATTTCACCCAATGAAAAGATTAGGAGGGAAAAGGGCGGGAAAGCTGAGGAATGTTCGAATAACACGGAATTAGACTAATCCGAATTTAATTAAACCGTATTAAATGCCGGCTAAACGGATGCCGCTCTCCATTTAATGGATTTGGAAACGAGTCATTCCAATCGAATACAAAAGAAAACTATACGGTCTCATAGAAATGGTATATATTTCAAGAGAGGGTCGTTAGGCCTACTAGGTTGATAATCAAAAATTTTTTTTTGCAAGTTTAAAATTTATTTTTTGAAAGGATATACACTTTGATAATTTTGAGCGAATTGTTTAAAATGAATTAACAATATTCATTTTGGCACGCTCCACATATAGTCCTTCAATCTGCCTAGAGAACCTAGCTGGTCAATGTATTAGAAACATCTGTTTAATATTTTATTGCACCCTCTTCCCTTTAGCTCAAATTACAGCATTATGCGGATTTGCAGAGAAGGTGTTGAAGCACTTATAAGTTGAAGATCAGACATTCCCAGATCTGGGCTCTGGGGCGACCACGGTTCGCAGGAAAAAAGTTATCGTTCTTTCATGCCTATCTTCAGTAAGAGCCTACAAAATGTTAACTGGCGTATAGGATCATCTTCTTCCTTTGAACAGAAGTGTATGACTGGCCAAACTTTACAAAGGATTTTCCAAAGTCGTAGTCGATCGAAAGCCATAGTTTCCAAAACTTCTTTCTCTAAAAATGGTAGTATCGGAAAGTTTCTCTGCGTTCCCGGTGACGAAGACTCCTCGTATTCTCATTACTGATTCCAAAAACAGAAAACAATGCCAGGATATTCTTGGTTGAAAAAAGTATCCATAACACTGATAGAAAAATTTAACAAAAATCAATTCAACTCCGAGGCCAACGAGAAAGACTTAAGCAAATTCTTTCTCGTTGGCCTCGATTCAGTTAGTGCAGTAAGCAGAACGACGACCTAAGCAAAGGAAAACATCCAAAAATACATAAAGAAAGCTGATAGCATGCGCGAGTGAAATCAACAGTTGGGACCATTTGATGCGTCTCTGCTACTTTTGAAATATAAGTGTATATACGTTACATATTCTGAATTATGTAGGAAATTAAGATTAGTTAAGTATTGCTTAGGCAGTTATATGATAGTTCTAGAGTTAAGAGAGTTCTTTTGTGTCGTACCTTTTAATCCAGAGACCGACTGATTTATCGTAATTATCCGATGAGTTTTTAAGTTCTTCTCAAATAGTTATTCGATATGTTGCCCATTCATCGGCGTTTCGTTTCCATTTCCCCGTTTTTGATTACCCCCTTCCCCAGGATTAAGTGCCTCCTGCCTACTTCGCACCTTTCTCTTTCTCCTTTTTTTTTTATTTCTTCCTTCCTCCATTCTCCCCTCCTATACCGTTACGTGATGAGAGCGGCGCGAGTCGTTTTCATTCATTCCTTCATTCATTGACTCACCGGCCACGGTCCAGTCGGACCTGAAGCGCGTGCCCAGCATACAAGTGCCCCGCGTGCCTTCGTTTCGCACCATGAAACCAGTTTTCAGCGTTGGCGGTGGTCATCAGCATGCAGAACGCGACAGCGACTACTTCATAATGCCAACTTCTCTTTCCAGCCCCTCACCTAGCACACTTCCTCCTTGCTTTCCCTTCATTACAGGCACTCGAGCGCATTACGTGACCCCTCACGTGATGGATGTGACCCCGATCAAAAGACACATCGTTTCGCTTTAATTGGTGAATTGCAGCGGTTGCTTTATTTACAACTCATCGGTTCACGACACCAAAGTTAATAAAACTTTTTTTTTCCCTCTCTCAAGCCTTCCTCCCGCTCGCTCTGTTTCATGCAATAAAAGGTCCCGGAATTCCTTTTATTAAGCATGAACGGCCACAACTGTCGGAGGAATAAATATAAATTTGCGCATCCTTTGAAGCGTGATGGATTTTGGAAATTAATTAGAATTTTAGAAATTTATTTGTGATACATGCCATCTTAGCTTACTGTGTTGCTCCGAACAATGAAACTTGTGTTAGGATTATATTCATTTAATCTCGTGCACGATTTATTGGATCGTTGTTTACATGTTGTGGGAATCAGGCATGTTTTCAGAGATTGTTAGAGTTCCTGTGGGACAACTACTTGAAGGTAAAGATACCGAAGGGAACTGCGTTGGCTTTAACATATAGGTTTTTCTAAATTAATTACCTAAATACAACTTTGCTTTATCACGAAATAATGGAAATGATCGCCATTATCCATCTTCTTATTAAGTTCTACGCAAAACTTTGATAAGTGGTATCACTTTTGAGGTATGATTTATGTTTGTTATTTTTTTTTTGTTTTTTTGAGTTATCAAATGTTATTTTCATGTAAGTAATTTAGAATTATCTATATTACAGATCATTCGAGTTTTCTCTAAGGCAGTTACTTAACTGTTACAGAAAATCCAGATGATGAAACCAATTTACTAAAAAAGAATCCCTTTCAGTTGACATGCTTATTTCAACAGCCATGGAGTGTATGTTGTTTGTTCGGGTGGTACGAAATCACTGGTTCCACAAACCTTACTCTACCTAAACATATATCATGTGAAATACACTGAGATAGGTAAGAAGGAACCTGAAGGACCAAAAGGGGAAATAAGATTGACGATTGCCAGTCAAGAGCCAAAGAAACCCAAAAACGACAAAATAAAAAGAGCAATAACAAGAGTGAAGATTGATATTACATTCTCCAGGAAGGAAACGTTGCTAATGGCTTCAAATTTGACATCCAGAATGTGCTTCGGTTTCCGATAATTTGTAGCCCACTTCATATCCAGCAAATGTTTCAGAATTCCTGCCAAGAAATCGTTGCCATGACTGTTCACAGCATATTCACCAGGAGATCTTGGTCTAATTCTCCGATATGCATCATAATCAAAGGAACCAAGACAAGTGTTCCAAAAACTCAGTCAGAAAAATACAAAGCAATGTTCTACTTCTATTTACCAATTTGTTATACAGGGTGGATACAAAAATGACCCCCTTTTTTATTTTCTACATGCAAATCAAGAAATTACCATAAATTACCATAATAACATTGACTTTCATGAGGAAAAGCAAATAAAAGGCCTGTGTCAGCTTAAGAAGACAGAACAATTCCAGGATGGCAAGCTACACTTGGTGATCCGTTCATCGGATTTTGGAAATTTTTTTGTTTTGTTTTGTTCGGAATTCCATGCTGAACAAGTCTTCATTTGGAATTTTTCGTGTATCTGTTACGGTTTTTAAGATAGGATTTGAATGTGTTCTAATTTGCATATTTGGGATGATGAAAAGTACATCATGGAATAGGTCACCCACAACTTCCTATTCATTGGATTCATCAAAATAGACATATCTGATTCGGTTAGGAAAATAAAAGGGGGGGGGGGGGGCTCATTTTTGTATCCACCCTGTATATTGATTTTAATCGCCATCTCAATTAGGAATTAGGTTTACTAAAGCCAACATCTTCCTTCACTAATGTAGAATACTGATTAATGTCTCTGATTACTCGATAAGTTTGGTTTGGTTCCTTTTCACAAGCTGATAAAAGCAACTTGGATCTTAAAATATGAATATGCGTGTGAATTAAAAGTGATTACCGTAAAATCTTGAATACACGCCCGGGCGTCTATTTGTTTCAATGGTCCGGACCTCCCCGGCGATTACTCGAGACCCGGCGTTTATTTTAGACCCGGCGTTAAAGACTATTCCCAATAACAGGGTGTCCCAAAACGATTGCGTAACATTCCCTGACTTTTCCCGGTTACAAAAAATTCCTTGGCATACTAAATGGCTTTTAGTTTGAATGCTAAATCGTATGATTTTCTTTTCCCGGATTCCATGTTCACCTGCACATTCAGTTAACCAGTGAAGTAACTTACCGGTACTTAAAATAAAATAAAATAAAATAAAATAAAATGAAATAAATGAAGTAACAAAAAAATAATCTGAATGGAGAAGAATAACAACCTTGATAACGACGAGCTTCATGTCCAAATGATTACCCTACCTGTGAGAAGTTCTTTATATGCAGAAACAGCAAGGGTAAGGCAGCATGGAATTGTTAGAATGGGTTAAAATGGGTTAAATGAAACGACCAATGCGAAGGCATACACATGAAAAGACGTTTAATAATCTGAAAGTGAGGAAAAACGCCGGAATTTATATCGATGACCCGAAAAAGACCCGGCGTTTATTTGAGACCCCGCGTTTAATCTATTTTTTACACCCAACCCGGCTTTTATTTGAATACCCGGCGTGTATTCAAGATTTTACGGTATATTGTGGAAAAGCGGTTTTATCGTCTGGATCTTCTGTAATTTTGGACAACTTCTTAAGTTAAGTCTGCTAAGACCTCGTATTGGCTTGTAAGAGTGTTAATATTACAAGTTGTTAGATAATGTGAATACAATCTAGTGCAAAATTGAATTATTGATTAAGCTGACACAAAGACATGCAAATTATTATATTCTAGCAAGGAACACGTTATCATTAATTTTTTTTTATTGACATTTTTTTTAAAATTATTATGTACAGCTTTTAATATTTAATACAGTATTTTTTGTTCTTTATAAGAATTTTAATGCTGTTTGGTATGGTTTTCATGAGAATTTCTTAAGTTCTCTTGATGTCTTCATCCCCGTATCTTGTTCAGTCTTGTTGGTGCAACATTCGAATGAAGTAGCGAATTCGATATTAAATAGAAACTGTTGAGGATATAAACATTTTATTTTTTATTCCTGAAAATATTAAACATATCAATACAATATTAAATTGGAGGATATAAAAATTAAATCTAAGGAACATGAGTTTTTTTTTTTTTTTTGTAAAGGTAAAGAATTTATTTGCAATAAAATTACAATTGTAACGTATTGCAAATCTAATTTAATAAATTAGACAATAACAGCTGAGTCTTAATGAATAAGGGTAGCATTTTTGAGGGATTTAAAAATAATAAAATCTCAACTGAGTGTTTTTTAAAGAGAAGACCTATAACATAAAAAATATCTCGCATTATAAACCAGTTTTGTGGGTGCATGCAAGAACCTGATATGAGACAAAAAATGACTTTGAGATATTGACTTCCAAAGTTTTATTAAGGTTATACCGTATTTTGTGTTTCGAAGAAATTAAATTACATGAATTATTGATTATTTTTTTTAAATTGCTGAAACAATAACAATCAATATTCAGGTCATTGCATGCTGTAAACCGTTATTCCATCAAAATGTCACATATCAGGCTCTTCCATGCACCATCAAAATTGAAATCATGTTGATACAGTGATTTTGGAAAATCTCCCCTTAAAGTTAATGTTTTGGGTAAATTTGTATTATAAATTTAAATATTATTCTTTAATTTTTTTCCATAAAGAATTTTTTTGTTTTTGTTTTATCTTGATGTAAAAATTAACCTGATAATCAACAAAACATTTTTCAAGGATCATCTATCAATAAACGGTACATCGCATGCGTCTGTCATATTTGCCGTGCCAATCAGAGTGATCTTTGAAGCAAATAGGGCAAGCAGACATGAAAGGTTAAAGCTTGCTTATTATTATAATATGCATCGGATCAAGTACGCGAAACCATTGTGCTCCCCATTTCAGTAACATTATGCTGCTTTCCGGTTACTTCCATGAAATGTCATTGCGGGCGTATTTATTTCTAATAGGGGATAGTCCAATTATCCTGGAGCAAGATAATGATTTCCTTTGTGGATGGTCCTAATCCTCCCTAGAGTTCATTGACTTCGATTTGAGTCGGGGATTGGCAGCGCCGAGGCCGAAGTCTGTGCGGCCAATCAATAGGCTTCGGTGGTGCCGGCGGGCGGTGCCTGTTGTCCGGCTCTCCTCCTCTCCTGGTCTCGGAGACCCCCCTAGAGTGAGCGAGGAGTGGACGAGGGCACCTCGAATCGCTGGTCACCGGAAGTGGCGTCAGTGCGGACAATCAGGCGACTGACCAATGGCGAGCGGTGGCTTGAAGCGACGCTGACCGGTGGCGACATCTCAACACCGTGGGAGCCAACTGACCATTTCGGAGGAATAAATTATAAATTCTTTCTCCCCCATAAAGTCGGGGAGCTGATTCCCACACTTCTGTTTCATTCATCGAAGCAATTCTTCCGAAGCAATGCTTACGCTCTTGATCGTTCCTTTTGTAACGAACGGGTCAAAGACATCGGAATGTTTCCCTCGATTTTTTTTCATTCAATATCAGCTATTTTATTCTCTCCTTTTTTTTATTTTTTGAACCCCCCGCCATTACTTCTGCTTCTTCTTTTCTAACCATTTCGACCGAGGAAACCCGTTTTTAACTCTTTTCCAGTTCACTGTTTTTTTTTTCTCTCTCCTTCCACGCCAAGCGTTTCTTACAACGACTTGCTCGCCTCATAGCCTCGCTACGGAGGGACGCTATATCGAGGGTGAGAAGGAATTCTTGATTGTTTGCTTCTTGTTTCTTTATTGAAGATCGCAGACGCATAAAAAAAACTGTTGGCGGTCAGGAGCCTCTCTTTCTGAAGTTCCCCTATACCCGAGGTGAACTGGGGGAAGTGTTGCTCCTGGTCGAACCCTTTTTCCCACTTTTCTTCTTCAAAGAAGAGAAGGGTGAGGATAGAAAAAAATTGTTTTGCTCACCTGACTTCACCTGAAAAGAAATGCAAAGAACTCTTTTTGCCATTCCCACTCTGTTGAAGGTTACCCCCATGGGAATAAGTAAAAGGGTTGGCTAGGGGGTGCCACCGAATATAAGCAGATAAAGATGATCAGAACCCGATTCTTCAGGGAAAAAGAGAAGTGAGGGGACAGAAGGAGGCATAAGGGACCCGGAGAGAAAGGATGGGGGTAAGAGAGGAAAAAATATAAAGTACAACAAAAAAACCCGATGGAGCTTGGTGCTGATCGTTCACAGGTGATCAAAGGGAAGAAATTTGAATTCATAATCAAAGGGGTCAGCCTGCGTGGAGACGGAAAGATGATGGGCGTGGAAGGTGAAGAAAAATCTCAGTCGACGAAAGAAAGAGAAATGAATCTCATGTGAATGAGAGTGAGAGATGAACGTTGCAATACTAGGAATGGGAAGCAACAGTCGAGTATATAGAACGCAAGGCGTCTTTGTCCCGGGCCGAGCAGGGACATACGACTCTGGCTACCCCTTGCTCACCCCTCTATCTACTCTGAGAAGTACGGGGATAGGATAAGGGGGAGTGGTCGTTTGGAGACTCACACGCACACTGACTGACTGACTGAGAGAGAGAGAGAGAGAGAGAGAGAGAGAAGCAGTTCGTCTCTGGGCTTGACTTCGTTATTCATATTGAAGCAGATGATGAAAGAGCGTGCATGCCGCTGGAGCTGGCGTAGTGAAAGGGTTAAAGCCGCCCCCAGTCGTGGAGGGGATGTCGTGATGAAGAGAAATTGGAGCAGGGGGTGTTGAGTCTTGACGCTGCTCCTCCTCACCGGGCCTTCAATTTTGGTGACGCTAGTGCTCGTGACGAACGCCGTCCCATCTCCGTACACGGGACAGGCAGAGAGAGAGAGAGCGTTGTGTGTAAAATAGAATTTTTTGGGGTCCAGGAGCTACCCAAAAATAGAAAACCCATGCTGTTTCGTAAACATCGACTTTCTCTCATAGCGTGATTTGCTGCTACTCTTCATTTCGTGGTGCCTTATAGATTAATAGTTTTAAAAAAACGCATCATCGGTGAAACATGTTGCTGCTGCTGTTTGCTGTTTCCTGTCAGGAATCGTAACTCAAAGAGGTTGGTTGAAAATTGTCTCGTAAATCTTCTATTTCCGTCTCTCTCTTTTTTTTTTCCTATCATCTTTTGCGATTCTACCTGTGGATCCGTGCGGTCGATATTGGGGTGACGCGGAGTTTATGCGGAGCAACAGTTTCTGTGTTTAAAATTGCTGTTTTCCGGTCTGATTGTTGTATTGACACTGAAATTTAAAGCATTGATTTATGACTGCTTACTATTTTAATATAGTGGGGGGAATTTATAGAGGCTTTTAAAAAGTTAATATGAAGCTCTTTTCACAATTTCAATGAACTTTCTTAACGTTTTATTTAATAATTATTTTATATTGAGTTTAATTATTTTAATATATGGTTTTATTTATTTTAATCATTAACATGATTTGAAGTTATAAATTACAATTAATGAAGCAATATTTCTTTTAAATCCCTCTCATTTTTATTATTGTGTTATTTTATTTTTGTATTTGAAATTATACACCTTGGAATCTATTTTTGGAAAATTTTATAAATTTTCTGAGTATTAATTTTTGAATTTTGATGGTAATTTAATTTTATATGAAATAATTGAAGCGCTGATTTCCTTAACCAGGTATCTCCAAAATCAAGTTGTGGCAATCTTAGAATTTTCTGGTGTTGTAGCCACCTTAAAGTCCTCTGTACCATAATGCAATAAAAATTCCTTACAAAATCAACCATGTTCTCATAAAAAATGAAATTTCCTTCAGAACAACCTAACTTTACAGTGGTAGAAATTAAATAAAATGATACTTCCCAATAAGTAAATGGAATTTGATATCATGGCGAAATATGGAAATGCATATTTTTTGTGTGCAGCTTACATTTAAGAGGTAGTGTGATCTAATCAATTTAAAGAGAACAGATCATTGTCCACTTAACACAATCAGGATAGCTTACGATGTTTATGAAAATAATGTTCATACGACAATATTTTGATTGTAGCTATTGAAGCTTGATATTGTAATAATATTTATAATTACTCTCATGGAAGATGGGAATACGAAAGAGATTTTAACTTTGACTTGTTCTGGTTACGTGAATAATTAGTTTAAGTGGAGAAAGCAGGTTTAGGAACTCAGCTCTTCATTTAAATATTTTTTTTCTAAATTTTTATTAGATTTTTTTTAGCACATTTTAGCTTTAACAAAATTGAAAGGAAATATTTTTTTATTTTTATTTTACTAATTCAATTGAAATATTGACAATGTGAACAAATCGCAATCAATATTAGCTTTATATTATGTCAATGTTTTTTCTTAAATCAATTGAAATATATTTTCTTTCTCATATCCCTATCAGAAATGAAATAATAATAAGCAATATTAATATAATACTAATAAATTTTTGCATATATCTTGAGCAATGTCCCAGTGGGAGAGAATTTCAATTAAATAAATAAATATCAAAAATAAGATCATAGAAGTGGCTATTTTAAAATTTATTAAAAATTAATTTTTATAATATTTATTATTTAATTTGAAATAGTAATATCAGGAAGAAAATATATTTCTCAATAGAGTTAGTAATATTATTAGCAAATATTTATAGCGTTAAGTTTGTTTAAAAATTTTTGATGTCTGGATCCTACAAGTGTTTTTGATTTGCCTGTAGATTTATGTGTTTAATATTTAATTCATGTCCGACTTCTCAGCTTTTTAATTCATGCCCGTAAACAAGCTGTAATTCTTATTAAAACTAGCATTTAATATTTCCCCAGAGTGTCCATTGTGACCTTTATTCTGGCGTAATTTGCACGCTTGTTTGCGCTCGGGCTCTCGCGGATGTTTTGGTGTTGTCAACGGAGAGAGAGGAGCAAACTCTCTCTTTCGTTAATTAACCGATATAGTCCACGATTTATGACTGATGGCCGAGAGTTAAACAAGAGAAGGAGAAGAGGGGGGGAGGGAGTTGATATGGAAAGCAAAAGGAGAAGTGGTTTATGGTGTTTGCGTGTACGTAAAAGAGGGGGTAGAAAGGGTTGGAAGGGAAAAAGGTTTCGTTGTAAGGAGGGCGGGATCCTTGTAGCGGGCTGGCTACTCCACGCGTTCATATTCATCACCTTCACGTCGGTTCCTGTTTTTGCTCCTTCATTCTCCTACTTAGAATTCCGATCCCGTTTGCCTCACTGGCTATAAGCTTTTTCTCGAGGACCTGTTTACCTTCGTGTAAACACGCGCAGATAAACCCCTGATTAACGTAATGGAGTTGTACACTCACTATCAATACACCGTTCCTACACCTTTTTTTTTTTTTTTTACATTCCCTCTTCCTTTTTCACCTCCCTCTTCCGCTTATCGGGTAACCATCGTATGTTTGAACAAATAAATTTCCTTCCTTTTAATCGACTGATTACGTTTGGAGATAGGAAAACATCGGCTACTATAGGCTGCTTTAACCCGCCTTATATATTCGGGTCACTAATCAGGGTTATTATAAGCTATTAAATTTTTTATATCCATACAAGTCAATACTTAATTTTTATAAAGTATGCGTTTCGGTTCATTCACCATTATCTTCACGGGCTGTAGCTACAAATAAAAGACTTTATTTTTTATTTATTAATTTATAAATTTTATTATAATATTATTTCGCCATTTAATAGTAAAGATACAGTAGTCCCGGTTGTAAACAAGGAGCCACACTTTAACCTATGCTTATAGGACGTGTTTGATAGCGACAACTTCCATGTCCACTCAATTGTTATAGCATCGGGAAGGTAACCCGAAGGTCCCTGGTTCGAATCCAGGTCGTGGAATTTTCTTTACTATTTTTTTCTATTTAATTATTAATTTTATTATTAGTTTGATTTATATTTTATTTTATTTTTGTTATTTATATTGTTTTTATTTAGTTTATTATTTTTTTTAAATTTATGATTTTTTTTATTTCATTTTATTATTTTAGCAGAGTTTACTCTATTTAAGAAAATTGTTTAAATTTTGTAGTTTCCAAAGTGCTGTTGACAATGATGCCATCTTCTCTCTATGTTCACTCTTTAAGCCCAATAATCAATTCCTTTTCTGAATTTGATTGTTAATGAATTTTCCCGACATAATATAGTTTCGATTACTTTTGAAGTCTTTTCTTTTATTTGTAATCATAGCCCGTGAAGATCGTGAGTAGACCAAAATGCGTAGGCAAATTATAAAATTAAGTATTCTTATTATAGAACCCATTATTATCCCATTTTTAAATTTTATCAATTAAGGAAGATTTGTCTTAAATTTTAAATCATTATTTTAAATAGAATATCCAACTTTAATAACACATACTTATTGTTATGCCTTTATTATATTATTGTAATTAATATAAAATCGATTACTAATGCGCTTAAGTTCATTAAAATTGTTAGAAGTTATTTTTAATATTTACATAATTTTTATCTCATGAAATAATATTTAAGAAATCATTATTGCGATTTTCAAAAAAATAAAAAAAAAAAAATATTTATTAATATTCATTCGCATTCCCGAATTGCAATCTTCAACATGTATATGTTTCGTTCAGATATAATAAAAAATCAATAAAAATAATTTTTATACTGTATAATACCTCATTGAAGAGAGATAGAGTAGGGAGTTTGAACGTAATTTTTTTGCGGCTAAACCGAGCATAATTGGTTCAAGGGCAATTTCTTAATCATCTCATTTGTAATGAGGCTTGCGCAATTCAAATCGACATAGTGGGGAGGTTACAGTTTTTTTTTTAATATGAAATTTTAAATCAATTGCAGTCTATTCTCGTGCTAATTATGGAAAAAAACAGAGCACAGATAATCGAAAAACACGGATAATCGAAAAAATCGGTCTTTGCCTAATTAAGACCGAGGTACTTATTTCTATATTTACAATGTTAGAACATGTTATTCACGCTAATTTTTCATCAAAACATGAAATTGACTGAAAAGATTAGGATGAGAACTGACGCCACCGCATAATTTACAAAACCTGCTGATGCGCATTAACCAATTTGTACATATGGATTCGTGGTTCATTAGCCTATATTGGTTTTATTTTATGAAAATATTTTGTTCGTCTTTTATTTTTATTAAGGAAAGTGTGCCATATTTACTTTTGGCTTTTAATCAACAGTTGTAACGAATCCTCAATTTTAAATTAAAAATAAAATAGGGATGTAGAAAATGATATTCCAAGTTTAAAGATGTATACAAAAACAAATTGAGATAACCAACTGAATTTTTTATGCAGGAACTTTCTAATTTTTTTGTTTATTTGTCTGTCTACCTTTGTGGTTGAGAGGCCTTCCGGTTCTCAAGTCCGTCATGGATATTTGTAAAGTTAAGTTTTCTCCTTAACATTTTTTAACCTATTATGAAGGACAGGCAACTGAAGAACGCTGTAAAGTAACATCGTTTCAAAAGTGTTCAATATATTCATTCTGAAAAGAAAAAGTGCGGAGCGTCCGTGTCAAACGAACTTATTAATTACTCTTATATATTCATTCATGACACGTATCTAGGCATATCTTAGCATTGTATTTTCCAGTGGAATCATAATGGTGTCATTAAAACATGTACTACTGAACCAATTTTAGTCATGTGAAAGGGCGCAAATGGTCCGGAAGTTCAACTGCCCAAAAACTTAACAAGCCAACAATTTAGTAGATCTCCATGTGAACATTCGTCACATTGGTAGTTCTGCAAAACCTGAATCACGTCACCCCTGATTATGTCTTCGCTAATTAGCGAGCGAGACGAAAACTATTCGAGCGTCATCAATACGCAGTAAGCTTATTTTTTATTAATATATAGGATATCCCGGGAGGAAATGTCAATATTTGGTGCAGGCATAGAATGAATTACTGTAAGCCAAAGAGTTTATAAAACAAGTAGTCTCTTATTAACAGTTTCTGAGTACAGATATTTGAGTTTAAAATTATGAAGTTTCTAATGTAGTTTTAATTTATTGCAGCAACATTGTAATCATAACGGCTTTTCGAATTTTTTACCGCGTAGTTCGAACCGTTTTTCAATTCTTGTGAGAACGTGGCGAGCTGTGCGCCTCAAGGCATTTTCACGTTCTTATATATGGTCCACAGCATCCGTTGTGCATGAAATAAGCTCGTCTCATGTATTGACTGTAGTTTTATAAATTCCACACTTTAACCAACCCCACAAGCAGAAATCCAAGGGAATTAGGTCGGGTGATCTAGGTGGCCAACTAACTGTTCCACTGCGACCAATCCAGCGTTTAGGCAAATCTCCATTTAAGTGTTCTCCCAATGAAGAGGTGCTTCGTCGTGGTGAAAATACGGTGTTATTTGTGTAGACAGAGGAATATCTTCCAGTTGTTCATGAAGCGTATTTTGTAAAAATTCTAGATAACTCTGCCCTGTTATACAGTACTTATCAGCATTCAATATTTAACCAATAGCTGTATCTCAGAAACCAGTAATAAAAGATTATTGTAAACCATTTGACTTACAATAACGAAATATTGATATGGACCTTTCATTCCGGGACACTATGCATACAGATTTTTGGAGATTTTGTACATATTGACTAAAGAGATAGGATTACGAACTGAAGGCACCGAATAATTTACAAATCTGCTAACCAACCTATGTATAGAATTTAATGAAAGTTAGTGGTTCATTTTGTGATAGTTTCTTTACTATGATATTTCTATGAATTAGAAAACCTGATCCATCAGTAATCTTTCACTTCCATTAAATTTTTTTTTCTAATGCAGATCCTTAAGTTTTTTTACTCTTCCTAATTATAATACTAAGACCCGCTAGAGTTATCTCGCACTAAAGTCTTACAGAGAATAGCAATATTTTTACTTCAGAATTCTTAAGTAGTCAGTAGTGTTTGTTTTATCACTGAGCCCCACAACTTAAAGTGACCCTGGTTTATATTAAGTATATATATTATATCTTAATTTCGTATTATTACATTGCCTAAGCTCATTGAAATTCGTATACCACGTAAGCACGTCAACAACCTTGTAATATTTGCTTTCAGCGAAAGAGTATGTTAGTTAATAGTATTCTCGTAATGTTATTAAATTAAAAATTAATTAATTCGAAAGTAATTTTTTTTTGGTTTTGTACTTTGGCTACGTTTGATTATGTAGTACTTAGAATATTTGAAGTCTTAATCTTATTCTAAGTCAATAGTTTTCGGGCGATAAATTTATTCCTAGAATTGGAAAGTTACAATATATGGTGCTAGAGTCCGCCTTTATATGACGTAACTGACAACTGAGAAAGTAAAATTGACGTCATGTTCGAAGGAGGCCACTGGCGGTGAAACGTTGAAACAATTCTGGAGTGAAATTGGAAATAAAGATTAAGGGAATTTCATTGAGATTATTTTTTGAATTTCAAATTTAAGTGTTTATATTTTTTTATTAAATTAATTTTTCTTGTTTTATTGGGCTGGAGCAGTTTGAGATTTAATAGCACTTACCTTTAGGAATAGATCTAAAAAGTCAATGAAGTCTTTAAAGCAGACTTTACCGGGAGGAGGGGGATTTGGAAATTTTTATTTTTCTTCTCTGTAAGAATTAATTGGACGCGAGTTTAAGCAATCGTTTTTAGAAGGTGTCTTTCCGTGGCTATGAAATGTATTGTGGTGGTAGCAATGAGGTAATTTGAACTTTTTATGTTAGCTAATTTTTTTTTTTTTTTTTGATTTTTGTTTCTTCATTTCCCAACACTGTAGAGGAAGTCAAAACTAGTCTAGCTGAATTTGAATTTCATTTCATTTCAGACATGATAATATCGATTCTAATTAAAACCTTTTTAATGAAGAGGAAGAATTTATTTCGCACGGCTAAGTTGCGAAAGGTCGCGTAAAACGGCACATTCTTCACCTTATAATGTTTGTGTATGTGCGGTTTGCTTTGTTGATAAGAAACATTCGTCATCACTTTTCCCCCCCCTCCCTCGCTCTGCGAAACCCCACCCTTGTCTCTCTCGAGAGTAGACGGCCATAAAGAGTTTCGGGGCAGAGTGGGGGTTCCTTTCGTTTTTCGGCGTTCCCTCTCCGCCCAAGCGCTCCATTCATCAAGCGACTGCGGTTGTGCGCGGCTACTTCTGCCTCGTCATCCTCACCCAGCGTCGACGAGGAAAACGAATCTTTCGAAAAATACCGTTGAAAAGAGTTTAGTCTTTCTCCCGTCTTTCTCGCTACCCATCTCACCCTTTCTCTCCCCATGGCCAAGTGTGAGCTCAGCCTCTGAACCATTGTCGAAGTCAATGAAGTATGAATGCCGAGCAGGACAAGAGAAGAGAGAGAGAGAGAGAGAGGAGAAAAAAAACACAGCAGTTTTTGTGAACCAGATGTCGGGAGCAGCCTGCTTTTCTCGCAACACTCACTCACGATGGTGATGATGATGATGATGGTCGAAAGGGTAGGAAAGCCTGTGAGGGGGCTGGAGGGAACGGGGTAATGTCTCTCCCTCACAGGGGTCGCCATTCACTCGGAGTCTTCCTTTAGCAACATGGCTCATTATAGAAGCTCACGAGTGCTAAGACCAAAGCTGGCTGCCATCTCCACCCCCGCTGGAGTGTTCTCCTCCCATTCGGACGGCAACGAGGGGGTGGTGGACGTCACGAGCGACACCTTGGCACTCGACTCCCGCTACAGTGAAACGCAACCTCCAACTCCGTATCCGCCTCGAGCCACGTTGCGCCATTTGGACAAAAGATTTCGTTCAAATCTCGGGAGAGAATTATCGTGTCGGTGGAAGGACCCGGCTGAAACGCCGACCCTGTTCCTATCTCGACATTAATTTCACTGAAAGCGGGATCCGCTCAAGTCATAATGAAAGTCGGTGACCGTATGAAAGAAGCCAATGTAATTACTGCGTGTCTGTGTTGTTAAGCACGGCACCAGGAGAACCATATCGAGTAGTTTTGGAGTCTTAGGCAAAACGACCGGCTTCACACTTTATTAGGCAACACCCCTTCCCCACTACGTGTAGAATTTTAAATAAGTTCAACTTTCCTCTTCCCTTTTCTTTTTTACGGTTTTACTTTAATCTTTTTTTAAGGAGAAAAAATTATCCATCCTAATTTACCGCTTTAATGAGGAACAACAAGGGCAAAAGGAAGGAAAAGTTTATCGGTGGAGGAAAGAAGCTTGCTATTTTTAGGTAATCAATGAGGTAGAAAAAAAGAAGACCCCCTCCTCACCTTTCCTCCAACTATAAAGCAATAAGTTTTAACGACAAAATTATACCAACAAACCAAGAAGGCTACATATGTGCGCTTCTCGGCAGATATTTTCCTCGCATGACACTACTCTCCCGCGGTGTTTTCGTTGTTATGGACGAGTTGGACGTGGACGACGAGTCAGTCGGCCATTTTGTCTCCCTCCCTGATCAATGTTTTATCCTCCCCCACCTTGGCTCTCTGTGATCCTTCTTCCCGGGGTTCGCGCTAACAACCGTATGGCTAAAATTGAAATTGAGGGATGCTGGGAAGGGGTTAGGGAACTGGGGCCAGCCATCTCGGGGCTCTTGCACGTACCCCTCAAAAAATGGATCTCCATTTTTTTTTCTTTATTTAATATTTTGTAGATGGAAAAGGGGTGAAAAGAAGGAGGCATTTAAAGCAATCATGAGCCAAGCTTAAAAGAAAGCCTTGTCCACCCTCTCAGCCTTCATTATGTCTTGCTGAACAGGGTGTTAACAGATTTTTTTTCGGGAAAACTGGTTAATCGCGGAGTATTTGTAGTTTAAAAATTGAGGTCGTCTCATTATGGTTAATATTTTAGCGGATGGAGCCTTTTTAGCATCATATTAATGAGAATTGAATGTAGCTATAAAGACCAAAATCAATTTTTTTTTGCTTGATGCCAAACTTCATTGAACCGAATAGGGGGAACTGAAAGACTATTTTTTTAATAGGGTTATTTTCATTATAATATTCAGAGTTAGTTAGTATACGTATTGAAAGATAACATTTTATACATAGCAAAAATTTTAAAGTTTTGAAGCATCGTTCCATTGAAATTTCAAAGAAATTTAATAATATTAATCCAAGCATTCCCCGAGAATAAAATCAAGAATCTATTAGATGATCCAATGAAGTGATAATTTAGATACAATTCACTTTAGTCAACTGGAATCTAAAAATACAATTGAGAAATATATGGCTCTTCCGTCTACAGGCCTTATAGAAATCAGTAGGGTATTAACTGCAAGGCATCTTTAAAAATGTATGCATATAATATAATATTTGTTTACAATACATAATCGGTTCCATGGTATTTCGCGTTATCGGGAAAACGTGTAAATAAGAACTATGAAATAACACAATGTTGTACAGTATTAATGAAAGTTTTCTGATTAATGATCGTGGTGTACGGTATTTATTGTAAATAATCAGCCATCTCTTAACCCATTAGGCGAGGTAATCTGGAATCCGGATAGCACAACCAAACCCAAAAACGAGTCCTGTCTGTTGAATAATAATGCCGGAAGACTGATATTACGACAGATCGTGTAATAGAGTCAGTTCTAGAGATCTTTACGCTAGGTTTTTTGTTACACTTAAACCAGTTTTAACAGGGTAGAACAGTTATGTATATCTTCTTATTTAACATAGGACTCTTTAGTCTGTAGTATCAGAAAATACTATAGCAAGAAGTCTTTGCTTTCTGTAAGCGACAGAATGGAATAAGCCCAATTTTAGCTTCCAAGTATATTAACTGGAACAGGGACATTGTAAAAGTAGAATCGTTGGTATAATGGTGATGCACAAGGCAAAAGAGTTTCTACAGTAAAGAAATTTATTTCGAATATTTTTATAAATTATTTCTTTAAGCTTATTATAACTCATGAAGTTGATGGCAATTAAGTTTGAAAATATAATGCCCAATTTACGTGGGTGATTGAAAGGGAGATTGTTGGTGATACCTTCTTATTCAAGGGCATATACAGTTTAGTTTGAGTATAGTAAAATTAACGAATCTAACAGATTAAGTTATGCGATTGTAAAGATAAATTATTACTGAAGAAGTTAGGATTAGATATGTATAATAGGAAATGCAGAAAATCAGTTTGGACTTTCTCCAGACCTCGTTGTAACGTAACATTATACGGAGTTTACTCTAAACCAGGCTTTCATTATAAGATTGGCTCTGTTGTAGAGTTTATTTGTAGATAGGAATATTAAGTATTTGTTATAATTACATACTCCACACATTAGGTTGGAATTTATCTGCGCATCCACATAAATTTCCTGACTGTTATTCCTTACATTCTCCTTTGTATTACAGCTGGGGATTCAGAACGAGATGAATGAATGAAAAATGAAGCTCTCATTAAACCTATAAGAAAGCTCCGGTTCTTACATTTAGGATATCAGTGCATTTATAATACCTATGTGATTTTCCCTTCGTGGTCTCGATAAGCTACTCAGTGTTGTTTTCTCATGGAGGAGACGTTAGGCTTGTAATTAAGGCTGATGAGCAATGGCGGTCGTCGTCGGCGAGGGAAAGGCGGCCCGGCCTTCTGGCTCTCATTATCGCCGACCGCCACTCGCTCCTACCGCCGCTGCTTCTGTTGGCAGATTTTGCTTTCAACTGTTCGAACACGTCACCGCACACGCACATACACAGACACGTACTCTTCGTCACCAGCTCCGGATTTATCATCCGATTGACGCCTGGGAGTTATTCGTTCCGTGAATTGAAAATGAGATGGGAGTTGGCTTTTTTTTTTGAGGGATCTAGACTTAGAAATATGAAGAGAATTTGTTTTGATAACTGTAATGGTTTACATGGTGAAAGTGTAAACTGAAGGTTGTTTTTAAAGTAGGCTTTGATTTAATTGGTAACTTTAGTTTTTTTAACAATTTAAATATAGTAAGAACGGTAACGAGTCAAGTTTCGTAGTTTAAATTAAGAGAATAATTTGAAAATGGTCATTGGAGGATTTTTTTCACGCCAGTACCTCCGATATTAATTAATAAATAGCGAAAAATAGCAAAGAATGCGCTATTTATAAATTAAGAGAGCTTTAAGAATGCGGATATGATGGAGGCAAAAATCAATCTAGATGCAAAAAGATGACTTTATTTATTTTTAATATTTTATAAATTTCTTGAAATGAGATTAAATAATTTATTTCCTATAATTTAATGAGTAAAAAAGATAATAAATAATTGAATAAAAAATAATAATAAATAATTGAATAATAATGATGAAAGTCCCTTTTCAAGTCCAAGTAGTTAAATTCTGGAGTCCTTAATGTTCTGCTCTCGGATGTTACTCAGTATTGTGTGGAGACTTCATTGATGTTTTCTATTGATGTGGAGATTTCCATGATGATATTTATAAACAATTTTTATGAATTTTGAATTGCTTTCCTCATTATTAACTAGTGGAAAATCTTAATTAAACGTTTTCAGGAAATGTCTTCCCAAAATCTGTTTAAAAAAAAACAACAACTTCAAAATCAATTCAAAATTCAACCTCAAAGCACTTCAAAATTCATGAAAAGCATCATGAAAATCATCAGTGAAAATCCACATAAGTATTGGATAACATCTGAGATCAGAACATCAAGGACTTTAAAATTTAACTACTGTGGACTTGAAAAGTGACTTTCGTCATTATTATTCAGTTATTTATTATTATTTATTTATTAAATTTTTACTTTATTAATTTATTTAATCTCATTTCAAGTGTAACTTGCAAAAATACTCCCATAAGTGAAATTATATTATAGATTTTATAAATTTATTTTACTTAGTAATTAAATTTAGGTTTTGAAAGTTCTACTTGAGTGGCAATATATTATGGGTAAATCCTTTTCGTTTTCCGTTTTCCTGAGTTAGAACGTTATTATGACGTCATTTCAAAACATGATTTAATGTAACAGAAATTCGGAATATATTGTAAAAAAAATTCTTTATTTTCTAAGGCCCAGTATTTGCTAAGCCCACAAAAAGCGTATTACGGATTTCATAATTTTTCAAAGGGTTATTGTAAAATCCAGACAGACTGTAGTTTTAAGGGGGTTCGTTCGTAATACGTGTCGACGTGGAAAAAGAAGTGTCTGACTGTAGAGGGTTAGGCAGACGGGCAAAGAACCGATTACCCTTGCCACCCCTTCTCTCCACGACCCCTTTCTCCCTCTCTCCTCTCTTTTTTTTTTAATCCTTTTCCCCCAGTACCCAGGAGAGTCCATGAACTCGGACTGGTTTGCCCTCGACACTTGAAAGGAAAGAATAAAAAATGATGGTAAAAAGAGCTCGGGTAAGAATGGTTGCCCCCCTATCGAAAAATGGCCGACCAGAAGGGTGAGGGAACAACACCTTCTCCCCGAGCCGTCCCGAGCAGTTCAAGCCTTTCATGCAGAACCCCCGTCGGAAATGCTGTCACCACCCCGTTTTGGCAGTCAGACATGTTTTCCTCCTCTGTGTAACTCAAGAAAACTGAGCGCGCAGACACACCTTGGGAAATAATAATAATAATAGTAAAAAAAAAAAAAAAAAAAAAAGAGCCCCGAAGAAACAGTTTGGAGGCAACAATCCCGTCTCCTTTTACCTTTAACTCTCTCTCACCGGAAGTTATCATCCCCGATCTAGTTACATAGGCTGACTCAATCCAGTCCGTTTCTTGAAGAATCATTTCCCACAGTTCTATAGGAGAGGATCATCCGCATTGTCATATCGAAAGCGAAAGTCATGGTGGAAACCGAGACACCGCTATTTTGGTAATGGGTTCCCTTCAGAATTAATCGAGGGAAAAGAAAGTAGACGTTTCTTATGCTAATTTCAAAAACCTTAAGAAGTTAAAGTCGCGTACATCATCTGAGTTCTTATTAGAATCGTTTAATTTAAATTGGGATGCACAAATGAAACTTTTATTTTTTTAATTATTATTATTCAAAACGGAGAATAAATGCTTAACTCCTGATATCAGCATTCTTCATGCTTTTACTAATATATTTAATAATAACTCCTTCCACTTAGAATATTCCTTGTTCAACGATGTTAAAAATATCGTTACTGGATTTGCAAAGTCGGTCTTTCTGTTGCCAAGTTTTTGATTTTGACTTCAGATTCGGATAGAACTCCAAAAGGAAGTAAAAGTTATAATAGCCACACAATGTCCTATCTATTCAGGAATGTGGCCTATTATAACTTTTGCTCACTTTCGATGCTCTATTCGAATCTGAAGTCAAAATCAAAAAATTCTAAAAAGAAATGGCGACAGAACGGTGCTTTTAATTCACATCGTTATGATAATGCAGTACTATGCATTCTCAACTGGTTTTATATTGATATTTTTCACTAACTTATTGACAAGATTGGCTTATCAAAAAACATATAAGATTGTTTTACTTTATGTCTCTCTATATTGCCGTTAAGGAATTTAACAATTTTGTAATATTTAATAAGTAATACTTTGAGAATAATTTACACTATAATTTAGACATAAACATTAAATTTATTCACCCACAAACAAAGAGAATAACAATGAAAGTTCCGGTGAACTTTCCAGAAACAGAAGTAATTGGACATTTTCTTTTTTTGCAATTAAAACTTTTCAAAAATTGTCTTTGTCAAATTTTGCTTAGTAAAAAATAAAGATTTAGGGATCTGCTTAAAGCTGCGGAATTCATCTTTTGTATGTTTTGTTTTTATGCAGCTACATTTGGAAACGAATTTTACCAAGTGTGGAATTGTAAACTGAGTCGATTTCTTTTT
The DNA here is from genome assembly GCA_023313115.1 of Rhysida immarginata. Taxonomy (NCBI): domain Eukaryota; kingdom Metazoa; phylum Arthropoda; class Chilopoda; order Scolopendromorpha; family Scolopendridae; genus Rhysida; species Rhysida immarginata. The sequence continues at coordinate 5,489,934 of JAHWFO010004499.1, forward strand.
GCTCGCCGCCAATGTAGATCTAAAAAAATTTATAAATAAAAAAATCGCGTAAAATAAGTCATAAAAGGGGACGAAATGGACCACCCGTTGATAAAATAAATTTTCATGTCTTATAGTCAGATTTACCTCTGCACGTTTTTTATTAAAAAAAAGTTGAAGAAAATATTCCATATAAAAAAGCATTGCCGAAGAACGATTTCTCTATTATATTGTAAAGACACCGATAATCTTCCCATAATAAAAACATAACAAAGTTGTAGTTTACAACCTGTAACGGAAGGAAAAGCTTCTAATCATAAAATACCCAAGTTTTTGTGAAGATGAGAGATATTTCTGAAGATCTAGTGGAAGGCTTAAATTGTTAATTTGTATTTGCGTTTTTTTAATGCTGAAGTTTAAATCGTAATATATATTTTGATATTACAGTATTATTATATATTTTGAAATCCGCATGAACTTGAATGATAATAAAAATGTATACATGTACTTTTCTACAGACACGCATGTAGACATGCATATCTATAAAAAAAAAGCGTCGCATCCCTTCTATTGATATCGTGATGGAAGGAAAAATTTCTAACGACAAAAAAATCCGAGATTGAGAATATCCATAAAATTTATTTAGCAGTATAGAGTAAATAAGACGCTAGAACGAAGAATGGTTGAGAATGAAGACATAGACTTCGAAATGCGTGTCCGTAGTTTCGTATCTCGGATGTTTTTGCAGTTAGAGCTTTCTCCTTCCTTTACTGGCAATTCCACCCCACAGTTCCTTTTTGTATAAGTTATGTGGTTAATGGGTTGCTGACTTACAATTTGTTACATTTTTTTATTATTCTCGTTCTGGAGTATTACTAATATTTAATTTTGAAAATTTAACTTATAAGAGTTATCATAATACAAAACCTTTATGATAAGCTTTAACATGTGATTTTAATACTGTATTAATACTCAAAGCATTTTTTGAGAAACAATATATAAGAAATATACATTAAATATAGAAATAGATAATTCCACAGAGTTGTCTGACTATTTTTATTTACTTCAATTCACTGATGAGGAGGGATAACTTTTTAATATTTATTGGCTGCCATCCAAAACAGATATTATTACAATTGCGGATTCTATTTTATTTTAACATACTAATCTGCTATATCACTTTTTATTGAATTATTTTAATTATAAAGCTACAACAGATCTAAATAAATGAATAATAAACATTAATTAAAATATCAAAAAATTATATTCTTTATTTTCAGAGAGAAATGAATCTAAATTACATGCAAATAGTATAGATAAACATCTAATCGCTTGACATAGTTTATTACAAAAGAATACACTCATGAGAAACCTTGAGACGAAAACTAAAGACATAAAACGTGAATAGTTCTTGGTATAATCGTAAAATAACAGTAAAACGTAATACATAATCATAATTACAGTCTTCATTAAATTTTTATGTATACTAAAAAAAAAGTAGAATAGTTATAAAGAAAGGGTTGTGTTATTACATAATGTTACATAGTAAAAAAAGAATATTTTTGAAAAAATATTACATAACCTTTTCCAAAACAGATAGTTGTATCCTCGTGTTAATTTTCTTCGTTAAAAAATATCAAAAAATAACGATATATCTTTAGATTATTGATTAAATATATTAAATATAAGTATTTAAATTCGTATATGTAATGTACAACGAATAATAAAATGCCTTTAAAATATATATAATCCAATAATATCAGACAAACAGCGTCTTGTTAATTAAGTCTGCTTTGTCAAGACTAAACTTGGTGATGTGTCCTTGTTGGACTATTGCCGCCATAAATTTTAATCGCAGATAAAATTTATCGACTTTTATTATTAAAGAATACTTTTTTCACTTTGGATATATGAAAACATTTCAATTATCGCGTCGGCGTGAGTGCTTTAGAAATGTCATTCAAATAGAAAGGCAAATGCTTTTGGAAGGTCGACAACATTAACGAATAGAAGGCTCCTTTCTTGGGGACATTTTGTTACATCAGAGGGATTTATTAAGCCGTAAGAGATTATTAATGGGCCCGAGGCCATTGGGCTTCTTTATTTTTTTTTCGCATATTCGGCAACCTGGGGTCGGTGCGTTGGATTGGAGGGGAGGGGGGAGGTCAGATGGGTTTGTTCAAGGCGAATGGACCCCCGAATCAGCGTTGAAAGATGGCCGGATCTGTGTCAGGAGAAGCCGGAGCAAAAGCTCGTAGTAAATCATGCATTTATCCGGGTCCAGGGTGTTGTATGGAGTCGGAGCCCTGAATACGTGTGGTTAGCCTATGCGCCGTGAATGGGACTAGCCATGGACAAAATCATTCTGAAAAACTTTTTGTGTGCCCGGTTTCGTACTATAAATCAGGGCAACTGTCACATTTTGTGATATAGATACGATCTTAAATATGGCGGGGAAGTCCTGCGCATTAAAGGCGATGGTTGACGAAAAACCACGAAATTTTGCACTTATAGGGAAATATTGGCAATCATTTCGCAATCATTGCTCCTACTTTTCTGTTCCCTTTTGAATATGGTAAAAAAAAAAAAAAAAAATCTCCTGCCTGCTCACGGTTTAGGATTTCCGCATCTTCCCACTTATAACCATTATCGTAAAAATTTAAATATTATTGCGTATATAGGAGTCTTATGTGCCTTAAAAATATTTTAGTAGGAAGTCTTATTTGCTTATAATAATTTTGTGTAATCATTATGAATTTTTTTTTGGAGGATAACGAATGAAGCTGGTGAAGACGTTCTTCTGAAGGCTTTTGCCAACATTTCTTTGGCCCTGTAGAAATTCAACAAAAGAAGGGAGAAAAGAAAAAAACCTTTTAAAAATTTATCTTTATGCAAATTCTATCGTATGAATGATAAATCTGTGATCAATCTAAAGTAAAATACATTGAATAATAATAAATATCATTGCATTTTCTCAATAGTATAGATCTTATTGGCTTTTGCAGGAAGCTTCTGATTTAATCTGAAAATTTGAAAAAATATCGCTTAACGTACAAAACGGCCAAAAAGACCACTTTTTAAGATCTTTATATCATAATTAAACTGGATTAGAAATTAAATATGTACAAATATAAAATTTTAATTCCTGCTTGTGTAAAGTTTTAAAATTTTTCTATAAATTTTTAGATTGTAATAAGACAATGGTGAATTAGGCAATTAATAAATATTTAGCTCAACAAGAAACCACAAAAATTAGACAATTCAATTAAATAGTCAATTATTTAATTTGTTTATGGTTTCTTGTTAAGCTTTTGTTCTTGGTTTTTGTTGAGCTTCCTATTCATGGTTCTTTGTCAAGTTTCTTGTACTATAATAATTCAATGCAGGCAAGCAAAAGTAAAAAAAAATAGCTGAAATGAAGATCATTAGTAGCAATGAAGTGGAAGAGAAAAGAAAAAGAAGTGACTTCGGAATAACATCAAAGTTCATACTTGTCAAGTTGAAACAATGTCTCATTTCTTGTCAAATTGGGCTTATTCACGGCCTCCTAGAAACTACCAGGCCTGAACATTGAAAAGATAAAACATTGTTACGTCAAACTGGTGGTGCTATTATATAAGTTAGTTTAACGTCACAATCATAGTGCTTCAACAATACATTATTGACGTCATGTTCAGGCCTGGTAGTTTCTAGAAGGCCGTGGCTTATTCCGATATTCTTCATCAGTACTTTACAAGAATAAATGCTGCAGATACAATTAATAATTTAAACTAAAAAGGGACATTCATGTAGTTGTACGAGCACTTTTTTTGCGCGCAAGCATACCTTTGGAAGGGATAGCGTTGCTTTCAGGTGAAGTGGATTCGTGCGTATTGTTGAGTAGTGAAGAAAGAAGTTGAGAGTGCAATAATACACATACACCAACATCACCTAAAGACAAGGCCTGGGCGCTGAAATTTCATTACATTTATACATCACCTCAATAGGGAAAATTCAGAGCTTATTATACGGTTAACAATTCCCTACTGAGGTGATGTAACAATGTAATAACGTTTCAGCGCCCAGGCCTTATCTTTAGGTGGTGTTGCATACACACAGCTTTAATAGTGGAGTCTTTATATGGCTATATGTACTCAAATTTTTTCGTTTGCTCGGTTTATTTTGAAAGAAACAAAATTAAGCATTTTCTTAATTTGCAAATGTCAGTAGTAGTTTTAGATGAGTAACATATTTCAATTTGGTGGGAATCTGTGAGGTACATGTTCGTGTAGTTCCCTTGTGAGTTTAAGAACATCTGATTAGCATGCGATTAAAGACTAAATCATTCATCACTCAGATTCATCATGTTATATGAATGGCTGAAAATACAAATAGATAAAGTCCACTTTCAAAAAACTGTAGATAAACGCCAAATGTGGACCAACACCAAATTTTAGAACAAGAAAAATTATATTTTCGAGACGCAATAACGTGCATTTCTTTGTGTAAATCATGATTCCTCATTTTTTTTTTTAGTAAAATAACAGCTTAAACTCTAAATTACTATGAATGTTAAAAATGTGACTTGGTCTGTTTGTATTTTCAACCATCCATATTTTCTTATGACACAAGCTTCTGTAATTAACAATTATTATAGTTTTTCCTCTTTATCGATATTTTTAATTTATTGTAAATATTTCATATTTTTAGAAATTTAATTTATTTGATTTAAAGTTGATAATTAATTATTAATAATCCTGTTTAATTTAATAAACTAAATTTATTTTTTAACATATCGTTTATAATAATACGTATATCAAAATACCGTGAATAACCGTTTAATACCGAAAATCATAGTTTTCTCCCCTGCTTATCAAATAAGATTATTCTAGCACGCTTAATCGTATAGTGTTTAGGCCCCTATATTTGGTACATGGCTATGATGTCTACAATAGACTATCATGTGTAGCGTTAGACAGAATAGTAGCGTTGTTTAGCAAGCTAATAAATCAATACAATCCATGAAATGAAGTTTTAAATGCATTTCTTGCTCTGTTATGTTTATATCTGAGTCAAATTCTATGAAAAGTGTGAAATGCCAATGACCTTCTACCTTTATACAAATCATTTCCAGTGCATTTAAGAAGCAATTTATTTCTCAAACACTTTGAAATATGGTGAGTGAAAAGCGAATTATCGTGCGAATTTTTCATCGCTTTCAGTCGAGACGAAACGTAATTTTTCCTCTTTTCTTTTCCATCCTTTTATTTTCCTTTTCTTTTTTTTTGACTCCCAACAGTTTTCCCTGGGGGCATTTTTTTCCGTCTGCCATAAACTACGTGACCGTCTGCTCGACTGCTTCTGTGCTCCATTACAGTGTATTAAACTTTCTTTTCACCGCCACCATCGCCGAGGTCCCATTTTGACAACCTTAGCAAGAAGTTGTCATAGTGATAAGTCTGGGGCCCTATACGGCAAGCGTGTGGCTCTCCTTGTGCCCTCCTTGGATACAATCACGCTTGTTTGGACACATTCTTCCTGTTTGTTAGGACTGACTGCGTATCTATGCACGAGGAGCCTTGTGCTGTGACGTCAGTTTTATACTTTTGGCAGATTTACGGTCTGTAGTGTTGCTTCTTTACCCTCTGTTCTGCTCGACCCCTCCTTCCTATCTCTCCTTCCCATTTCCTCACAACCTCACCGATGATTGCGCTCGACTAGACTTAACCTGAACAGGTTTTTGGCGTTTGGTAGCCATAACCGTAACAGCTTCGTCATTGCCTCCTTTTCGTTTTATTTTACTCCTCTATCTTTAATCGTTTCGTTTCGATTTTCATCTTTTTTTTTGCTTCATTTTTCGTCTGTTTCGTTTTTGTTCCTGTCCTTTCTCCATTTTGAACATCTTTCATTTCCGCTATCTTTTCTATTTTTTTCCCCTTTTTTCTTTCCACCGACACATCCTGTTATCTCTTCCACTTCTTCCTCCTACTTCTTCTGCTACTCCTTTTCTCGCTTCACTCTTATTTTTTGCACGGAATGTTTCATACTGGACCAGCTTTGCGTTCTTCTTTTTTCATCCCCTTCCCTTTCCCTTCCTATTTAATATCTGGTATTCGACGTTGGCAATCGGTTTCTCTGTCTGACTCGAAGACAAGATCACGTCGTTCTCTTTTGCTAGATTCCCGAACTGTCACTCTGATTACTGTCGTCGTGCATGACAATTGCAGCGTGACGCGGCGCGGACCCCTAACGACTCTCCCCTGACGGCGCGGCGCAGCTCGACCAGCGATGCCCGCTAACAAGGCTTCACACCCGCACAAGAAAGCGAGCCGGGGGGAAATCCTGTTGACAGAAAAGGACCTCGGTAAGGGACCGGAATGGGCGCTCGTTATCATCAGAAAACGAAGAAAAGCCAAGTGACAGAGAGGATGGTCATTGCGACGACACTCGGTGTGATTGTCAGGCGGTGGACGCCGTTCCGAGGCCGTCACCGCTCCTCACCGGTGTCAACTCAGGGGCCCCCTCCAACAGCTGACAACTCTCTCTCTTTCTCCAAATGCATTTGGCAAATATTTTTATCTGCCGATTTTCTCTGTAAAAACCGCCGCGAATAAAATCAGCTTTCCAATATTTGTGCAAAATATTACGCGATTTGCTTTCGATAGAGACGAAACTAACATTAATAATCGGGAATTCCTGATAGCAGGGAAAAAAAACTGTCGCTTTTGCGCTATCACGTGGAATGGTTTTTTTTTACCCTTTCTCCATTTTCATGTTTACTTCTAGTGGATTTGCGTATATTTTCCTCAGAGATTTAACGTTATAGCAATTCCGGAAAAAATTAATTTACAGTGGATCAAAATGCAAAGGTTAAGCAAGACATTTTTTTTATTTATTTTTTATACAGTACCCGTAAATGGAGGTCAGTAAACAATATTAAAATGTTTTCACATTCTAAAGAAAATGTGCACATTTCTTATTCAAAGGAATAGCATAAATGTAGTCTTTTTTTCAATTTTTTTTCTTGTTTATTTTTATGCGCCTATTAAAAGAAATTCGCTCGAAGTTAAATAAAACAAAATTTTCCATTGTTAATTAAAATTAAAACCTATCATTAAAGAACATTTTGTGTCTCTCTCTTTGAGTGTGGCAACAATAAATTAACTCAACAATAGTTTGCTAATTGTTTACTTTGAATGGATGACAATACTGAAACATTATTGACAGTATTGTTAAAATCAAACAAGTAACACCTGTTTGCTTAATTATTATTTTAGTACATATACTTTAATTGAAAATTATTCTCAGATTTGAATACACAAATTTATTGGAGTCATAGAGCTAGTTCACTAGCTACTTTCTCAAGTAAGTCTTGTCAACTGAGTCTTTAGCAACAATGGATGAGAAACACTTGGATAGAATAAGTCACTGTATTGTTGCTGAACACTCAGTTGAGAAGTCTCAGCTGAGAAAATGGATAGTAAACTGGCCCATAGTTTCTTAGCGGGTGAATGCTAGGAAAATCAAATAAAAAATAGTTTATATTTTAAATTGGAATGAACTAGTCTATTGTTACAGAAAATTTTGTGGCTCTGTCTTTCTCTGTGTGTGTATCAACAATTGACTCAACAATGAACTGTGTCAACAATTATTTACTTTAATTTATTTACCTAGTCAAAAGTAATTTATTTTAAAAGAGAATGAACTAGTCTATTATTAAAAAAAAATTGCAGCTCTCTCTCTGTCTATGGCAACAATGAGCTGATTGAACAATGACTTAGTTCAACGATGAATCTTATTTATTTACTTTCAATTTTGACAATATTGTTAAAATCAAATAAATAATACCTGTTTGCTAAATTAAATAAAGTGGTCATAATTATTTATTTTCAAGTATTCTGAATATTTGAATCCACAAAGGGGTTTATCTGAATTAATAAACTAAGAAATCATTCTTAGCAAATGGCAATGAACTAGTTTAATTAAAAAATTTAAAGCTTCAACTTTTTTTCTTTTCATTCTACTTTATAATGCTCCTCTTTAAGTGAATATATATTTTGAATAATGTGAAAATCAAGAATATACATTATTACTTAAATATAAGAGAGAGAGCTATTACTTTATAAACGAGCATGTTCGCTCGCCCTTAGGCTTTTAATAAAAATTCACTATCAAAATATTTGAGCATATTGAAAAAAAAATTCAAAATTTAATTTTCTCATAATAAATCTTCGTAAACCTTTAAATAATAAATTTATTTAAAAAGTGCTCGGTGTCAATAAGTTATTTGCTTTAATATGTTTGCTTACGTGATCTGGGAGTCCATTTTTTTTGTTATAATAAATTTTAAGAAAATCTCATATAATTCTAAATAAACCTTCCATTTTCAGGAACAGTTGCAACTGAATAATTATGAACATTTAATTATAATTTAACGCGTTTTTACTTTTAAACAATTATCAAGGAGATTGTATTCATCAACGTATTCGGGATTTGAGTTGATAAGGCTTCCATTGTTGCCACAGCTATCAACAATACTTTACCTCGATGTTATCTTCGAGAATAAACATTCGAACATAAAAACAAATGGAGGAGGCATCCCACTGGGCAAGGTCAAAAATGTTAACACGAGATATTAACAGTCGTAGCCATAATCACTGCTTCACCAACCCAACTCTTGATCTCGCCCATTGATTCTAGTAACTGGCAGTGGCACTAAAACATGTTTAAATTATAGTCTGCCCAACGAAAGAAAATCTGGGCGTGCACAATTAAATTTCTGTTTTGAAATGTCTGACTTTGTTAGAAAGGAAAATTAACAGTATCTAACAATTAAACAATGCCCAACATCAGTTGATGTTCTTCTGGTATATCACTATGCAAGAGACGTTGCTCCTTCTATTTTCATGCTTGGTTATAATGGTAACTAGGAGATTGTTATGTAATATGATTGCTCGTAAAATGAATTGTTAAAGGATTGTTGATAGGCGTGGCAACAATGGTAAGCGTCGTCAACTCAACTAAAGGAAATTTCCATTGGTCTCTATAGCCTACTGATATACAGTAATGTGTATTTATGATTTCTGGAAAATGTACAGGAAAGCTTTTTGAAAAATCTAATGGAATAATGCAAACGTGTCATTTAATGCTCTCGAATGTGTTTATGAAACACAAGGTTAGGTTAGGTTAGATTAGGTTAGGTTTTTTATAGTAAATATGATGACGGATCTATTCAGGTTCTTGCATTAATAGGTTAGCAGGTTATATAGGAGTTGGTTGCAATAGGCCTATGCATAAAATAGGCTTTCTTGCAAATTTTTATTCACGAGGAAATATTAATTATTTTAGATCAGTGTGTTTGTTGAGATGTTGTTAGTGAACCAGCAGATATACCAGAATTCAACCTAGAATAAATTACTAATTGCAAATTATGAAATTAATGAATTTAATTTTTTTATTTTTATTCGTATTATTAAAATTATTGATACCAATATTTCAGAAAATAGTATTTATTAATTAGAAATATAATATTTTAATTGATTATCAATAATAGATGATTAAACTATTTGTTGGCCATATTTCTAACATCTTTCCCAATTGAATAATGGCCACAGGGTGACTGAAATACATATATGGGTTGTATCATATTACAGTTTTGTGGACAAGAGGTGTTATTCTTTTCTTCATGATATTGTTAAGATAAGGAAAAGTTGGTTGCAACAATATAAGCATATTATTGCTGAAGGAATACTCGGTTGAGAAAGTTGTTAGTGATATGGCTATGTTTTTTTTATTAGAAATGAAACGAATTAGAAAACAGATTTCAAGGTTCAGCTTCATCTCCAAAACAATGTTTACATGAGGTTTTGCAAGTACACACCGTAATTGTAGTGGAAAATCATTCCACATATGTAACATATTGTATGGAAAATGGCTAAGAGTAAATCTTGACAAGGTACCATGAGGTTAAGGTTTTGATGGCCCGCCCCCCCCCCCAAAAAAAAAACCGGGTATCTCGGTCCTCAGTGCTTTTTATTAGCCACCATCTTATACAAAAGGAGTTCTAATAGCGATTGGTAACTCCATGATTAACGCAGTCCTTTGTCGTAATTTTTTTATAAAATTTTAAAGATATAGCTTATCAATGTTATGTTTAGATTCAATTATACCGTGTAGATTGAAAGGCGCATTATATAAGCTGTATTCATAAACATAAACTTGGTATTACTTGACAGATTGTCACGTAGGCTGTGGTCAGAAATGCTAACGTATTGTTCTAACATTGTAAATATATTGTTGACTATTGTAGCAGCAATGATTTGCTTAACTAACTCGGCTCTGGGTTAATATTTTTGAATACAGCCGTAATACGTTTGTGTGACCATCTATTTTAGCTCTAGGGATATGACAGTCCTGTAACAATGTGAACAATCCTAATTATAAGACTTCGTGAGTTGACACTAGTATGTTTATGAACACGGCCTGTAGTTCATCAAAAAAAAATTATTCAGCGATTAGTATTATTGCTATTGAAAACACAGTAGGTCATTCATGTCAATGGATATGCTCATTAATGTGTTTATCTCTAAGTAGGAAAACAATATTTTTTTTCAAAATACAGTCATCTTCTAACTGCACTTTAATCTCTTTTAACTTTATTTTCATCTGGCGGAAGAAATCTGATGAAAAACCGCGTTTCTTCACGGTTGAGTTCACTTGTAGGAGGAGAAAAAAAAAACCGAACCCAAGTTCAATTATAAAAGAGAAGAGAGTAGAAACTGTAGTGGAAGTGAGTTCGCAATTTCTGAAGTATTAAACTTAGAAGATGGTGAGTGTTATGAAATATAGAAGAAGAGAGGGGTTGGGAAAGAGAAGAAAAGGGAAATGGAATATAAAAAATTAAAAAAAATCCTCTCTCTCTCTCTATTTGTTGTGTAAGACTTCTGTGCTATTTGCATTTGAAGTTGTCACATGCAGCTAAGTGTTTATGACAGAAATCCTTCTTAGAAAATGGTTGGTGGCTTCTTGAAAATGTGTTCAACAACAGATTTTGCAATCGCTGAGAAGATTTTTTTTTTCATTTCTGAGGTGGAGAAAGAGAGGAGACTCTCTTATTTCTGGCTGTGAAGTTTTTGCAGCTGTCGTTAATGCAAAAAAAAACTGTGGTTACGATTATTTATGTGGGATTTATGAGAGAGAGAAAGCGAAAAAAAATTTTGGAGGCTTGGAAAAAACAATTTTAGAGATAGCTTTGAAGTTGGTGGCTGGTTCTGAGATTCGAAATGGATCCTGTAAAATATTTTGTTTTGCGTGGTTGTTTTTTTTTAAGACTGAATTGTTTTTATCTTTGGACCTAGTAGGAAGTTTAAAATTATATTAAAAAATTTTTAAGGTGAATATAGATTTTATTGCCTGATATCTAATGATGTGCTGTATTATTCCATTATAAACAAGGACCACTTAGTATTTCGGCATTTAGCTATAGAGAAAATCTAAATTTTAGCTAAAATATCTAAAACCTGTTTTTAAGAGGAGAAATAAACTGTTCCGGATTATGTGTCAGGTGACTAATCTAACTTAGCGTTAAGTATTTTTTAATTTTGGGAGGACATGGGAATAAAAAATATTAGAGCATGCAAAAATGGAAAACATTTATAAGTGAAGATTAAATACAAAATTAGTTTCAATTATCAATTTATTATTTATACGTTCATTGGTCTTCTGTGTTTATCTGGGTAATGTTATTGTACACTTCCATTTATTCTCTTTCGTTCAATTACATGGCAAGGTATATTCGTTCGCGTACTGTCTCCACCTTGTTTTTGTTAAGGAAAATAAATAAGGTCATTCGTTAGGTGTATTTTCAGAGTTACAAAAGGCCCACGAAGCAAAAGGTCCGCTTATAAATAATGAGCTCGACAATAACAACAAAGTTACTGACTTCTTCCTTACAATGGCGATTACTATCTGATCGGGGAAATTCTTTTCTTCGGCTCCCATGATTGATGGAACTGGTTTCTGCAACTAAGCTTCCGATGACTATCGTATGTATATGTATATCAAACCCTGCACAATGAATATGGAGAAGAATATGAGTTGTCTTTGAAGCCATAACCTCTGCTGGAAAAAGGGAAGGAGAAAGAAGGTTATTGTAAGGAAGACCGTTGTCAGGAGCAACCAAGGGGGTTCACCAACACCACCATTCTCCCATCCCCCCACCCCGACCCTATCCTTCGTCAGAATCCCTACTTAGGAATTAATATATTCACTCTAAGCGAAATCCATGATGATCAGTGTGCCAGACCGCGGCCATGTCTCTTCTCTTCTCCTTCTTCTGTCGTTTTGTGCTTGCGACCAGGAGATAGAATCCCCGTCTTCGGCGCCGTTTTTTGTCGCCACTCTCTTCTCCGTCTTCGATCGTGATGTTTAGATTTGATTTCCTCGCTAACATTATTCGCTGACGATGCGGCTTCGTCAAGGTTTCCCTCTCGATCAGCCGCGTCCCGTAATTAATTATTTTTATTGATGACGTAGACGGGTTCAAATGTAGAAATTATTCGGAGATGGCCGGAAGGGGACCCTGTCGTCGCACCCCCCTCTTTCACCTCCCCCACCCGAACGGCATTGGATGCAATCTGAGCATCTCGTACACCAACTAGCCAATGGCTAACCTCGTTACTTAATATATTCTCCAGGTCTAGGCAAGCATCAAATAATTTTAGATGACCAAAGGGTGAAGAGAAGCAATGGCGGAGTCTTGTTTTCATCCGGAGCAGCCATTTTTTTTAAAAAAGCCCCTTTTCGAAGGAAAAAAAAATTCTGACCAAGATGTATGGAATGAATGACAAAGGGAGAAAGGCATCCGCTATTTTATTTTTTTACTACGAGAGGGAAAAATATTACCCATATTTTGTTATGCAAATTAAAAGCACACAACGTGATCATATTTATAGCTTAATAAATAAAACATAAATTACCAGCTAGGTTCGAGTCTAATGTAAAAATATATTATTTTTTTAAAGTTAACGAAATTGAATTTCCATTCCCCTTTTTTGCTCTTTTTCCCTTCAGAAAGCGCTTTTAAAAAATACTAACCGGCAGAGAAGGAGTAACATTCAGACTTGTATAAAAATTAATATTTAACTCACACAAGCAATAGAATCCGATCCTGAATTGCTTTGCAGAGTGTCTCTCACTGTCTCAGACGAATTTTCTATCGCAACGACGGCGAGAAAGGAGCGGTTTCACATTTTCTCCTTTTTTATATATCTTCCTCACCCCACCACCTTTTTCTTTCTCTTTTTTTATCCTTCGCCTTTTTAAATTCTCTCATCTTAAATATTCGAATTGACTTGAACACTGTTATGAACTTCACATTTGCAAACCGGTTGCGTTTTACTCGTAGTGCATCCGAAATATATTCTGCTGAAATTATTATTCCACTCATAACCCATCTTCACACTTTCTCCACCTCGCCTATCCCTCTGTCTAGGCTTTTTCATGATTTTATTTATTTTTAAAAATATTTTTATTTTTTAATATTTTTACAGTTTTTTTTAAAATATTTTTTTTCAATTTTCGTCTGGCGTATTTTGTTTGTATGCATTTGTTTTTGAATATAGAGGTTGCAACTTAAGCCTTATATTTCTAGTTGTTAAGTAAGATTTCTAGTTTAGCAGTTTGAATAATTTCTCAGAATAGTATTGCTTAAACAGACAAATCAAATTATCTCTTCCAAAAAAAACTAAACATATATCCAAACATGTAATTGTGTTAGATTGGTTTTTAAGTCTATGTATCTAATTGGTAATTTCACTAGTCTGCTATGCTAATAGGCTATACGATTGTCATGACTGACTTAGCATTTTCAATAAGGTTTATACAGGACTGACTTAGCTTTGGTCGCTGCTTGGCTGACTTTAAACTGGTAATTACCTTCAACACCACATGAAGGTTAAAGAAAATCTAAACGATGAAAACGCTTTTCCACTATAGAATGTACCACTAGAATAAAATTACTATGTATTGTGGAAAGCGTTTTCATTATAATTTCAAGTAATCAAACACTCACCTAATGGTTTGTTAGTTTTTTTTTGACTCAGCGAGCGTTAAACAATCAACACATGATTGCGGCCATGATAGGGAGTTTAATACGCGAAACTTCATAGTTTTTTGCTGTTCATATGCAGTTTATTGTTTAACACGCGATACTAGAATCAGTCTCTATTATTGCCCTGTTTCCTTACTTAAAGCCTTTAAATCGTATAATGTCAATTACTGGTATACTGTCAACTACTGGCACATTTGCCCTAAATACAGTGTCTATTGGTGAATTTTACTTTAGGCACGTGAAGGTTATTTTAGCGAATGTATCTTTATCATCAAGATGAATAATTGTGATGTAATTCGGATTACAAAATAATTTTCTTGACAATACAAAATTTTTACATGCTACCAAAATCTCTTTATCTGTCAATTACGTAATCTTGATACGTCTACATGTATATTAATGTTGACCATGAGCTTGATGTTTTTTGATACCTCCTTGTGGGCTATCTAGATGGATTCTTTTGCAAGCAGAACTGCCTTCTGGATGAGTTAAACTTAACTGGATTTTTTAAAAGTGTAATAGAATTTAGGAAATTTGATACACTTTGTCGGTATACTAGAAGATCTTCATGACGGACATGGGATTTTGTAACAATTTGAATATTTTTCATTGTTGTCATTCTTTATCATTAGCTATAATCTCTTTAAAAAGCAAAATTAATAAAAAAATTTTTTTTTCTTCCATCCCAGTTAAGGAGCTTGGTATTGGTATTGCTTCCAAATAAATTTTAAAGAATCCCAGAAACGCGTTATTATTAAAATTAGTATGCATTTTTGCTTTATTTATGGACATTCTTCTGCTCGGGAATCCACTCGACCTAGCAGAGGATAGCGCCCTGCTTCCATCTTTACAGTAGATCAGCCACTGTTGGCGCGTTAAGCCAAAGCTATTTGGTTCAATCAAAGGCTGTAGAATTGTCTTTGCTTGTTTTCAGTCCTTAACTAATATACAAACCGAGGTTTGTGTTTGAATAAACCCTTTGAAGACTTTTCTTTAATGTAATTACATATTTATTTATGGGAGAAATTTATGTGAGTCTATTTTCTGATATGTCAATAAGGGTGCTAAACTAATCTAACCAAAATTGTTGATTTCCTTATTTTTATTCCTATATTTATGTTGTATAAATTATTCTAAGAACGATTTTTAATGTTCATGTTAATTTATTGTAAGAGCTCAGTATTAAAGATCTACTACACCATTGTAAACAAACCACATCGTCTCGTTATCAGGTTGGACTTGCTGGTGGCGAACGAATTAGAGGGGTATAAATCTAATCAGGTGGTTCTTTCCACCGTCCTCGTAAGACGGACGTTATCCATTGAGGATTTGAGCGGAGGGTCGTTCGAGGCGGTTCCTCTAAAAGGCTTGAGTCACGGGCCTGCAAACCCGGCAGGTGACCATTGTACACAACGATAATCAGCACGCGCGGTCGACTCGTGAAGAGCCCCCGGCACGGGTTTCGCATTATGCCTATAGTGACCACTCTAGAGTTGGTGGCTGCCATTGTTGGTGCGAGTCAACAGGTCATCGCTTGGTCACCTCATGCACTATGGGCGCATTTGTTGGCTCGTGAAAGGACCTCGAGCCTGTCGCTGCCAAAGCCTTCTCCGGTCTCACCCTGCTTTGTCCTGGCGACTTTTCATTATCCAATGTCACCTATCAGGTTTTTGCCTCTCTCTCTCTCTCTTTCTCCTCTTCTTTTCCTCCCTTACTTCGAGGTTCGCAATTCTGGTCGTACCACGTGGTTTTAACGGGCACGCAAACTGGACCCCCGAATTTGAATTTTTGAATTCGCTTATCTAACTAGGAGTCGTTTTGTACCTCTGGGAAGGGGAAAGGAAATGCCGTGGGGAGGGATTTTTCTGACGGCTTTTGGGAGCGAGGCCTATATAGCGCTTTTTTTTCTCTCTCTCTCTCTTCTTCTTCCCTTTTTTGTGTTATATATTTTTTTGCAAGCGCCCCCTGTGGTGTCCTTTCCAAATGAAGAACGGCAGGTGAGTCCGATTCAACCTGTTCTTGGAGTCCCCAAATTCATCCCCCAAGAGACCTTCTCTCCTATGTGGGTCCAAGCCAATTTGACCGCTCAAGATTAGACGACCACCCTTCTTGTCAAATTGAAAAATTGCATTCATCCGAGAAGGATTAAACTAACCAGACGTGAGCAACGTACTTGGCCCCTTTCTATCCATCGAGTACCAAAATGAAAAAGGAAAAAAAAACGAGATAAGAAAAAAAAATCCAACGTCGTAGGACTACCTTCACTGATCATTTCACTGTCCTCTCCATTCCCTTGTGGGAAGGGAGAGAAAAAACTAGAAGGAATGGAAATGAAAGAGACAAAAAAGATTCCTCAGAGAATCTCGGTGAAAGACTGTGCTGGCTATGAAAACAAAGAATATTAATAATAAAACACTTACCCTTGCTTTTGAGCTTCTTTTTAAGGAATTAATATAATTCTTAAGAACAGTTGTAGGTTCAAATTCTTAAGGATATAGCCAAATATGTAAAATGTCATATGTGGAATCTTAAAGTGAATATTTTTTAAATGAAAGGCTAACAAACAAAATGAAAAACTTCTTTTGTTTGGAATTTTTGTTCTTTTTTAGGAAATAGATAGGAAATAATCATAAGAATTATTAAAATATTCTTTATGAAGTTTTAAAACCCAGGATCTAATAAATCATTTTATTTCATCTCTAAATGATTTAATGCTTTTGTAAACAACTGGAATAAAATAAGAAATTTACTCAAAGCTCTTGAGAGAAGCAATCTGTACTTTAATCATGCCCACAGTTAAAAAATATTTATAATTTAATATAAGGTATTTGTGCGTGCTCAAGTTTCCAAGTAGATTGTGCAAAACATTCTCGAAGCATGGGAAACCTTTCAGAGTCAACTCAGTTGACTTTAAAACAAAATATTTATAACGCATACTTAGATTGATTATAATTTATTTAACCTCATAATATTGTGTAAGTGATTAAAATTAAATAATAAAAAACGAATATCACAATTGGTGATATATTTTTAGTGGAACTATAGGCATTTTTCTTTCTGTGTCATTCTGATATTGTGAAGATGATAACAAAGTTGAAATTTGAGGTTTTAAAGAATTTATAAATATTCAGTATTTAGTAAAAAAAAGTTAAACGTAAAAGGAGATTTGGAGAAAGAAATTGAAAAACATTATTTAAATTGTTGTCAATTAAATGGACATAAAAAATTGAAGTCGTAGAATTTGGCTTCAATAAAGTGGACATAGAAAAATATTAAACTCTCCGTGCAAATTCAGGGCTTATTATTGGTAGAAATACGAATAACAATGCACTACTTTGATGATGTAACAATGTATGACGTTTCCGTGCAGAGGCTTTCTCTTTAGGAGGTGTTGGGCCAGGGCACTCAAGAGTCACGTGACCATCGGGGTCCGAGCAACAATTCATCCTTCATTGTTTCCAACAAACGAAAAAACACTGATTGTTAAAATCCAAGATGGAGATAATGGAGGATGGATTGTTGCTCGGACCCCGATGATCATGTGACTTTTGAGTGCCCTGGCCTGTCTCTCGTTGGCGTCGGCGGAGTCATAATTTAGGGCTTACTATTAGTAAAAATCACGGTCTATAGATATTTATGGTCATCGAACTTCGGCCATTTTCCATTGTTTCGAGAAGCTAAGGAAAACAGATCGCGCCAGGTGCCGCATAGATCGCACTAAGGCCGACCGCAACCTGAGATAGATATTTTCGTTGAAACTGAATATGAAAATAAAGTTTCTATCTGCCGATAGGGCGGCGCTGCAGGCGCAGTTGGGCCGATTGTACATGCAGCGCCACTTTTCAATAGAGTTCCCGCCCTACCGGGAGCTAGAAACTTTAGCTTCATTTTAACAATGAAGCTCGATGACCATGAATATCTATAGACTGTGGTAGAAATACGATTAAACATGACTCTGTATGATGTAACAATGTATGAAATTTTCGCGCTCAGGCTTTGAATAGAGGTGGTGTTGCCCGTAGCCGACGAGAAAGACGGGCCTGGCAACACCTCTTAGAGAGAAGGCCTGCGGACCAAAGGCGTATGCATTGTTACATCACCATCAAGCGGCCAAATTTAGGGCTTATTATTGGTAGAAATACGATAACAATAGCCGCTTGATGATGATGTAACAATGTATACACCTTTTGTCCGCAGGCCTTCTCTATAGGAGGTGTTGGGCCTGGGGACTCAAGTCACCTGACCATAATAGTCTGAGCAACAATCTAATCTTCATTGTTTCCAACAAACGAAAAAAACACTAATTGTTAAAATTCAAGATGGAAACAATGAAAGTTGGACTGTTGCTCAGATTACTATGCTCATGACTTTTGAGTGCCTAGGCATGTCTTTCTCGTCGGCTGCAAAGTCGACCAAGTTTAAGGCTTATTATTGTAAAAATACGATTAACAATGGTCGAAATATGATGTAACAATGTAGGATGTTTCAGTTGTTTAGCCAACACATCCTAGAAAGGAAACCTCACAACTGAAAAGTCATGCATTGTTACATCATCAAAAGTCGCCCAAGGGCTTACTATTGGTAGAAATACGATCAACAATGGTCGAAATATGATGTAACAATATGTGACGTTTCAGTTGTGAGGCTTTCTTTCTAGGAGGTGTTGTACCTAGTGTCATCTTCAGATTTAAAATTAGATTTCAATTGTTGTTAAAGTATAAATAGGGTCTATGCATGATTTTAAAAAAAAATTGTCAAATTAAAGAACACGTCTCTTAGATAATACACAAAAATTTTCGCTTCTCAAATACTAACCGTTTTTTCTAATTAATTTGTTTGGTTACGCAATCACTTCATATGACGTCATAAATTAGCTCTGAAGTTTCCTTTTCATCATCAGTTTCTGTCTGCCGAGATCATTTCAAAATTGAAATACCGAAGTAAAGCATTTACTTCAATACTTGCACTGAGATTTATACCATTACAACCAGCTGAGATTCCCTGCACGTGTGTTTGTGATATGGTAATAACGTATAACATAATAATAATAATAATAATAATAATAATAATAATAATACATGAAACTTTCCAGTTTATGCAGAATGAAATGCATGTGTAAATTTATATATCGCTTGTATAAATATGCTTGAAAATACCTAAATACATGTGATGAACCTATTTAGATCATTTGCGTCTATAAATGCACCGCTTGCAATACGAATAAGTGCAATTTTTCTGTTGCAAGCTCGTTAAAGATTAAGCTTGGCCTTGTTTACTGACTACACCAACGAGAAAGACAGGCCTGGCAGCATTGAAAAAAAATCACATCATTGGGGCCTGAGTAACAATCCAACTTTCATTGTCTTCATTTTGGATTTTAATAATCAGTGATTTTTCGTTTGTTAGAAACAATGCCCAGCCTTTCTCGTTGACCTCGGTTTGCTAAGTTAGTACGTCACGACCAAATGATAAAACTGAAATATTAAAATATTTTTTTTTTATTTATTAGAACAATTTCATTAATGTTATACGTTATTAATGAAACTGTTTCTTTCATTTTTTATGAAATTTTACCAAATTTAAAATTCATGCATAGACTTCAATGGGATTAATTCTTGTGTTTGTTTTTTTTTTGTTAGTGTTGTTTTTTTAATTATTTAATTTGATTATGTAATTAACCAGGAATCAGATAAGTGTAATTCCATGAATAAATCAGTAATAAAATAGATATTAACATGTAGAGAGTATGTGATTTCCGTCTGTTTATTATTGCTGAGCGAATTAGAAGAAAATTAAAAATGAAAGGGCCTTGATAAAACAATACGGGCGTTTGAATAATATCTACCGTATTTTTACTTTCATTTTTATTTTCTTATAATGTAGAGAGTACAGTTTAAATTTAATGAGACATCAAGTCAAATGTGTTGAAAGAAAGACATTGGAATTATATGTACTTATTAGATTTCATTAAAAAAAACATCCATTATTTAAAATTAATTTCTTGAAAAAAATTTCAGTAATGGTGATTTTCATGTTTTATTATTTAATTTTTAATCAGTTATATGATGTTGTGAGGTTAAAGATGTACATGGCATATTATAACGTCTCATATTCTTGCGGGTATTCTAAATAAGATTTAAGTTGATATAACAGAGAAAAAATTATACAATAAAAAATTCCTATAAATCGTCTATTTTTATTGATACATGTGATGAATGAACAAAATCAGATATGAAAATAAAAAAATATATAAATAAAATTTACACAAATCAATTTAAAATAAATCAAAATTTTACTAATTTACATGTAAAGTACAATTTATTTGTTATATTTTACGTTTTTTTGCCTTGTCTAAGAGAACCTCCCCTTCAACTGTAGCGACCATTACAGTGTTAGGCCTAAAGCGTAAAAAAACCCTTTGATTTTTATGCCCAGCATCTACTTTAAAAATTATTATCACATTGAAAAATTAATATTAAAAATTGCGAATAATTCCCCATTCATTTTTTTTTCAGTCTCGTGAAAATTCTTAAGAAATTGCAGCTTGTAAAGTTGAACTGTTTTCATGTATAAATACTAAAAATAAACATAAAAGAGTTCTTGTTATAATTAGTGCAAAGAGAAATTAAATACTTATGTGCAATTTTTTTTAAAGTTACAAAAAGCTTTGTGAGGATCTCATTGTTTACGTTAAAAATCGTAAATACTATCAGCAATGCAATATTGAAGAAATTTGTTATTAAAAATGGATAACATCCCTTATTTTTCATGGCAATTCAATCTCTGAAGGAGCATATTAACATGCGGAGACCGACGTTATAATTTAGTTCGCCTGCGAAACTCTTCTATGGAGCGCACGTAAAATAAATTAAACATGAAAAGGCGAAAACTTCTTTTCGTTCCCACCCTATTCACTTAAGGTATTTTGTTGAATAGGTTGGACCTTAGAAACGGAGTCTATCAAGCATTTATTTACAAGGCGGGCGGAACTCTTATTGTCGGCTGTACTGGTGTTACGAGAAAATGCATACAAAACAGGCACGAGCCACGATCTGGGAGTTGATCCTATTAAAGAGCTGCCTTCATGGTATGCATACTTATTAGATCCCCAATGAGTCTATGAAGTTTTGCTTCTATTCAATTAGATCTTCATCTCGTAAGGTTTCTTTGAGTGGCGGCAATTCTTTTTTGGGTTACTGCTCTTGTTGTCTGCGTGTATAAAGAAGCTCTTTAATAAATTCGCACTATTTGATTATTTCTTTAAAGAGCGTTCTTTTATATGTAGAGATTCTAGAAAAAGATTTTGCTTTAGATTATTCAAGTGCCAATGAGGTGTAGTTTGAGTCTTGCTTTTCCCTAGAAGGGTAATCACAGAGGAGCCCCCAATGAATGGCTAGGTTCCTATTGAAAAAAGGGCCTTTTCTGTTGGAGCGTGAGCCCTGTTTGTCCAACTCTCGGATGAGGCTTATCAGCCTTCTCCTATGAAATTCAACACCATTTATAGAACAGAGAGAGAAAAAAGGAAACGCCACCTTCCTTGTGAAAGCAGTTTCCAGAAGCCTGTTCTTCGGGAACTTCCGACGCATCTTCATTCGCGAAATATTTTTAAGGGAAAATCTCACCTACCCAAAATGGAAAAAACAAAATTTTTTTTTTTCACCACCACAAATTTTAAGTTTCCACTTTTTCTTGAAGTGCCTGTGAATTTTTTTTTCACTCTCTCTCCCCTTTTTCCAAATGACTTTTTGATGATTTCTGGTAAGTTCGGCTTGATCTCAACAGTCCTGATTGAACATTTGACGTGGTGGTTTTCTTTCTGAGGGGTTTCCCCTTCTATTTTTTTTCTCTTCCTCTCTCTCTCTCCATCCCCTTTCCCCATTATGGCGAACCTGTTTTGGCGCCAGATCTAGCGGGGAGAAAACTATTTTCGTTCATCTCAAGCCCCTCAAGACAGAAAAGAGAAATAATTTGAAAAAGAAATGAAATATTAAATGCACTTCACATACTGGTTTTCTGGCAAGAGAGGATCGGACCCAGGTCGGTCACGTGATTTCCTCGTGATATCGAGTATTCTGGAAATTATTAATCCCTCGAAATGGCCTGGAGGAAACTGGGATAAAATCACGTGGGACTGTTGGCGCTCGCGAGGGCGTGGGCAGTGGCCTCCAATTGGTGGACAGAAAGGCTTCGAATCCAAAATGGCCGCGCCTCTTTATTTTTGCAAAGGTCATGTGATCTTCAATGGCCGAATTTCCTGTAGGGGAAAAAAAAATTGCGTAGTAGTGAGTAATGCTATTTAAATGTGGCAATTTAAGTCGATTGGAATTTATTATTGATAGCAAAGCGTAATAAATCATATGGTTCAAAAAATAAAAATTTAGCTTTACAAAACGCAATTTTGTTTTGTTGAAATTTTTATGAAACGATGAGCTACTGGTGTATGTATTGATCGGGCATTCAACAACTATTTTTAGGGAATGGTCGCCATTGGGCATTGTCATAGAGAACGGTATTAGCATATTTAAGTATTATATGTCAAACTGAAATTTCATTTAAATTTTTTGAGCTTCTTTTTGTCACCGTAATTTTTTATGTTGAAATTTTTTATCGATTTGTTTACGTAACGTGAAAGTTTTTTGTTTTTTTTTTAAATAAAAAATTACCTATAAAAATTCTGTGTAAATATAAATGAATTTGATAGGAATCTAGGAATTCTGGATTCGTGGATTCTATTGAGAATTTATAATTCTTTGGATAGACGGTTTAGTCTGATGCATTAGGAGCTTTGTTGATGATGATATCACATTCTCTTTTCGTTGCATTGTTGAAGATAAGCTGAATTTAAAGATCAATGAAGATTTATTAGTTTTACAAAACTGGTATTCCAAAGAGGTATGCAACTTAATGCTAGCAAAAATTGGTATTCCATTTTTAACTTAAATTCTGATTTAGGACGTGCAAGCTTTCTTTATAAAAAATTGCATAAAGTTTATCCAGAAAAAAGTTGCTAATTGCTTTTAAATCTACAATTGTTTACAAGTTGCGTATTTTGAAAATTATCCGAATTGCTTTTTCTCTATTCACGCAGTTTTGGAACAGTGTTGGTTTACTTAACTTTGATTTCACATTATTAAAGGCCAACCTAGTGGAATTAATAGGCGCCATATCTGATCCAAACCTTCCAGCTAATTTTATTGTCTTGGTTAGTTATCCTGATGCCCCCAGCTCTCGCTTATACTATCTGAAATTAAGTGCGTTAAGCTAACTTTTATGTCCAATAAAATAAATAAATAAATAATTAGGGTATGGGCTATACCGTTGTGATGGGTGTCTAATGCAAGAAGAAAGTACAAAAAATCAATTAGATGCCATAATAGATGACTATGAATTAGTCATTGTCATCTCTTTCTGTAATGTAATGGGAGAAATGCATAGAACATGTTGAGCGAGATTTATATCTCTCATTTATACATGCATCTCTTAATCGCGTCTATCCATTATGAACAAGCCCCACAACGAAAACCGTCACTTCCAACTCGCAAAGCAATTGTTAGCAGGCGTTAAAGGCAAATAGAAATCCTTGTAGAGTTTTTAATTTGCGCAAATAATGCACTTTGGCTAAGCCAACCGAGGGTGCAGTATCCAATAAGCGAGCGGACCTTTATCCCATTTTTTTGTTGCGAGCGAATAATATGGGTAAAAGAGGAGTCTCGTGCCAGTGACCAACAACCCCTCCACCTCCCATCGAGTCAGGACAGGTGGGTCAGGGGTCACGAGTGCCCTGTGACCCTAGGTGGCCTGAGGAAGGGGGCCACCGAATTCAGATCCCTCTTCTTTTATTATATTTTTTTCCTTTCACTGGGGTGGGTAGTGTGGTGATGGTGGTGGTGAGGGAAAACGGAAAGTTGGGGGTTTCAAGTGACTCGTGGAACCTGACTTGGGCTCGAGCGTCGCCGTCACTGGAGTCCTAGCTTCACACCCGGCGGGGAGGCGACAGTTGGGGCTCTTCGATGACAGGAACAGCTCAACCCCAGCAAATGTCGGCCGTTGGAGGCTAGGGTGTGTTCACTCGCCGCCTGCTGCTGGCTCCTTCAAAGAGAAGGAAAACGCCTCTGACAGAGAGAGAAAAAAGATGGAAAAAAGACGCCGTCCTCCTCCTTCTTCGAGCTGTAATCGCTCACAAAAGAAAAAGGTTCCCCCATTATGACGAGTAAGAAATAAACAAATAAATCACGGTATTACGACTGCCGCCGTCATTGGCCGTTTGCCCGGGCACGGGACTGGGGAGCCATTCCAGTGCCAAGTGGCAGTAGCAGCAGCAGCAGCAGCAGCAAATGAAATAATCACCCCTTCTTCCTATCTGCGATTTATCTAACTCCTGGCAGTTGCTGCTCGAACAGGGAACCCGAAGAGACTAAAATGTCCAGTGAAAGGATTGGTTTTAGATATATAAGTCGTCTTTGCATTCACACTAGGGAAGTGGAAGGACGAGCTCGAGTTCAAAAGAAGATGAATGCGAACGTTTCATAATGAAGAGAGAGAGAGAATGGATTAAAGAGGAATGTTAGCTGCTTGTTCAAGGAGCTAGCATTATATTTCTGTTTAACTAATGGCTCTGCTTTGCAATTACTGGAATTCAAATTTTACATAGCAATTATGCTATATTGCTAGGCTGTCAAGATGATGAGTCGTTACTTAAATTACAAACAAGTGATTTAGATTTTATGATTATTTTAATGTTTACCTATCATGTAATATTTTAAGCTTGTAGTAAAGCCTTTAACAATATAAGAAATCAGGAATGAGTTTATTTACACAGTATTTTATACTCAATAAATATATTCCCTAATACAGAAAGTTCTTCTTGGGACCTTAAATTTATTAAAGAGGGAATGAAGGGTAACCTTGATCTTGATTGCAACAGTAGGTTTAATATCTAACAGACGCGTTTTTGATTCGTAGGTTACTTCATTCTTATCTATAGAATCATCCAGCTCCTACAATTATACGAGAAGCATACTATTATTGCTAAAGGAAAGCAGAACCAAACAATACGATTATACGAGAATATACGAGGATATTAATTTTTTTTTTTGCAAAACCGATGTCTAGAAACACATGACTATGCTAGTAATGTCTCAAAACGCGTCTGTTGTAATAAACTTTCTGTTACAATCAAGATCAGTGTTACCATCCAGGTCATGTAATTAAACAGATATGAGGCAAAAAAAATTTTCATTAGAGAATATTAAAATTGACTCTAATAATAACATTCAATAATAATATTGTTTATTTCTATATTTATACTATTGAATATTTAACGTCACAGTATTTTAAGCAAGTCACGTATACGTGCGCAATTTTATGGCGACTTACATTCGAATACCTCCAATACACTAAAATGGGATTATCAAATTCTAGAAATCAGCTTTCATTGCATTATTATTGAATATAATACAGGCCTTCAAAAAATAACTTTTTAAAATCATCTTTAACGTTAAGAGCTGATTCTTATGCGTTTTTTAATGTTAAATCCGTATCTGAACTTAGTTTTTTTCTATCACCTTAGATTTCTTGTTTTTCAATGAAACATTTTAAAATTATTCAGAGTTTGGGGCTTAATAATTTCCTTGTGGCCCAAAAATATGGATATTTTAACATTGCAGCCGCTTCTCTTCACACCCATTACTTTAACATTGAATTCCCTATGTGCATAACTTGGAAACGTGACATGATAGAAAAAATCTAAAAACAGATTCAGATTCGAAACACTAAACACCACAAGGATAAGTCAAATTCATTCAAGATGATTTTTCATTGCTGGCCTGTGTAATTAAGCAAGATGATGATAGTTATCAGTAATTGCATCATTATACTTAAGAATTTAGAAGACCCGCTGAGGCTTTGCGCATTTTTCCAATATATTGACCGGAAAATTCAGCATGCACCGATTGCATTAAGAATGATAAAAATTTTAAGAGTATAAAAAAATATTCTTTCTTCACAAGTTTATTTCTTATTTAATAAGAAAACTTTTCACTTTCCAGATTTCTTTGCTCTTATATATTAAAATTTAATAATAACAAATAAAACATTTGAATAATATTTTTCATTAAAAATGCATATCAGAACTGTGGTGTCCGACTTTTCTCTTTCAAATGTCGAAATATGAAATCACTTAAAAAAAATTATTATAAATAGAAATGAATATCAATAAATATCAAAATGATCACATAATATCAGTATTGTTAATTACCTGACATATTTTCATGAGCTTACAGAGAAATGATAATTCTTAGATGAAAATTAATGAACGAATGCCATATGACGGAAAGCGTGTTCGTTTTCAAGTGGGAACCGCAAATGAAATTCTCGAGATAATGAATTATGTTAATGAATGAATTCCTAATTAGTCTCCGCTGACCTTCACTGATTAGGCCTACAAGGTGTTCAAAATCCCCAACTCAACTTTATCCCATTAGTAAATGCTATTGGGGGTTGGGGGCGTAAAGAGATGATTTTGCCTCAAATATTTAAATCGACAATTTTTTTTTGTTCGTTATATTCTTTGGGTTCCTTTTAAATTAATGGCTAATGATCTAGTAATGGTTAGTGAAAATGGAGAGGCTTTTTAAATTTCATTTTTTGATTTTTGATATTAATGTAGGAAACATATTAATCGTAAAAACACATACAAGTATATGATACAATGAAAAAGTAATTTTTAGCAATTTTTTTCTAGATTAAACAATTATTAAAATGTGTCTTATGTTCCTAAATATATTTAAAACCTTACGATGCATCGTTTTAAAGTATCCTCATTCGAATGTAAATCAATTTAACAATATTTTTTTCACCTACTAGCTTATGTATATATAATTTTGAATATTTCTGTGATGATCCTGACTATTTTTTTAGAGTATTAAAAATGAAGCTTGTGATATTTTATTATTCCTTTATCACTATTATATTTCTATAGATTCATTGACTATTAGGAAAGTATTTACGGAAGATCATACATTACATACAGGAAATTGCATAAATAAGTTTTAAAAATATTCAGATTACTAAATGAGCCTAAATATTTATTTTAAAAATATTCTTCATAATACGGACAGAAAATTAAAATTTTTAATCCATTATTTAAGAACACACAAAATATATATGAAAAGGCAAAATATCAACAATATTACGAAATGACATTGCTTATGTAAGATTTCTCTATAAAGCCTTATCTAGCCATTAATGGTAATGTGTTATTATTCCAGGTAACGTGGCCGAAATTGGAGATCGTCGAAGAAGAACTTGGGTCATAGAATGTGACAATGGGTTCGTAGAATGTGACGGTGGTTGTGCTCTTCTCTCATTGTCGCTCTGCCAAAATGGAAAAAGAACTGGAAATTTCTGGATTCAAGGAAGCCCCGCCATTCACATGCTAATGCTCTCTAGGTATTTAAATCCATTTTTTTCTTTCCTTTTTTTTCATTTCCCCTCATTTTTTTTTCAATCTGTGCTTATAAGTCCTGTCAATGATGGAAGAGTGGTTTGAGTTTGGGAGGAACCTCTTCATCTGTTTCTATTGTGTGACTTGTAGGAGGAAATTTTTTTTGAAAAAAAAAAACGTTAGGAAGTCTTTGCTTGTTTCTTACTTGTTCACGTGAACAAGAGTCTTTATTTTGATGTTAATAAAGAATAAAGCACTATACTCATGGTTGGTGTTTCTTAGTCTTTGACATCCTCCAGTAGGTATGAGTAAAAAAATCGAATATTAAGTTGAGCTAGGAATAACTAGTTTAATTATAATCTCAATACATGTTCATTCCTATTTTTATAGGAATAACCTATAAAACATTTTAAAGATCAGCTCTACAGGATGACTCTAAAGAGTTACGTTTTCAACAGAACATATTTGTAGTGAAGATGGTACTATACCATCTCTCTGTACGAACCTATAAATTCGAAATTATTATTAAATATACCATAATATGAAAACAGAAAGAGTTGAATATTATTTATAAATCTTGGGAAAAATGTTAACATGTTTTGTCAAAAACCTCTCATGTTGACATCTGTGGAATCTTTCAAATATTTAGAGGGCAGGCATTTTCTGTTTACTTAGAACTTACATGATTTTGCAAGAATGTTATGCAAGACCTTTTTCTGTCACGAACATGACATTTCACATTTTGTTGAGGTCGTTTATGGTTCTTGTGTGTTGTCTTTACTGAAATTTCTTAAGGAAGGCGCAGATATCCAAACAGGTTATTGCGACAGGCTTTAAAAAATATTTTGACAAACAGATCAATAAAGATTCCATTTCATAACCTCAGTCGATATTTTTTATGTAGTAATCTAGAATCTCTCTTAGTTGGGGAATAAGAATTATACGCAAGGGTTTTATTACTTCAGGGAATTGACGAATTGAGGCTTCTTTTTCGAAGTAATCTGTGGATGAAGGAAAGCGTGTGTATAGCTTTAAAGTTCACTTTGAAACAGACGTCCAATACCAACATCTTCTAAAAAGAAAGCCTGTGCACTGAAAATTCATATATTGTTACATCATCATAAAAAGGCATTGTTAATCGTATTTGTACCAATAATAAGCTCTGAATTATGAGTTCTTATGATCATCTAACAATATATGAAATTTTAGTGCACAGGCTTTCTTTCTAGGAGGTGGTGTGAATACTATGGTAAGAGAGGAAATTTTACATAGACGAGAAATAGACAAGGCTAGGAATACACGTACATCCATTATGTTTTGTTTGTATGATGTGTGTTTTGTGTGTGAGTGTGATTTTAAAGCTATCAAATATTATTGCGGAGAAAAATAGGGTTATTTTTTCTATCTCTTTCTCCCACGTCTGTTTCTCTAATATTTTTTCGCCTTCCTGATGCATCTGGTTTCTAACCCATTGCCCATTGTGCAGTGACTATCAGACTGATGTTGTCGTCGAGTGTCTTTATGAACTATTTTGCCTTGAAATGCAAAAGGGGAAAAAAACGTCACCTGGACTGGTGACTGTGTTTGCCTGTGTGCAGATTCATGAATACTGAGAGAGAAGCAAGAAGTAGAACTAAGAGAGAGAGAAACCTCGCCTAAACTGGTTCTTACTCAATTGGCTTTCTATCCCTCTTCTACCCTTTCTTATTATTATTATCCAAACCCAGAGGAAGGAGAGAAAAAAAAAAGATGAATCAGGCGTTGACATTTTGCAACTCTTGAAAAAGAGGACAAAACATGAAGGAAAAGGGAGAGACTGAATTTTTCTTCTAGTGTTAAAGAAAAACAAGGCAGGAAAGGGGGAAAAAACTTGAAAGGGGAAATATAAAAATGTATACTTTATACTGTACTGCGCAGAGATTTCGTTAAATGTTGGATAGAAATATTTAAAAAACTTTTATTTAATAAATAAATTTAATGAAATAATTTATTTCATATTCTCAAGATGCAAAGCTCTTAAGATAGTGGCTCTTAAGACAAAGGCTCAATGATAAATTCAGGCTGAAAAGGCTTTTGTATGAAATATTGTTTATTTATAGTAAAATTAACTCTGAATAAAATATTGAAAAAATCAATTTTAATATCTTGAACTGGTTATTCATTTTCTATGCGTCTTAGACTTATTTGACGTTTGAGCATTTTTTGATATAATTTTATTTCTTTGTATTGGTTTTTGGTGAGTACTGTCAATGACAACCAGCGAATAGATTGTTTATATTTATCTAAATACAGTCTAGAACTCTATTTAGTCTGAAATATATTTCCATTTTCGTTGTGGTTATTTTTTGTTGTTGTTTTTGCTTTTTTATCGAGGGGAAAGACCATGAATTCCATGGTTTTAAAGTGAATAGTTCCTAAATTGTATTTAAAATAATCTTTATAAATTTAACATATTTTTATTGGAAGCGTTTTTTTTTAATTATATACTTGTATTTATAGTTTAACAATTTAATTAGCATTTGGAGTTAAAATCGCGATCAATGTAATACGAAATGTTGCAATAGAAGCAAACTTATCAAATGCTTAGATGTTTGAGTTTTTAATTTAATATTAAAAATTATTATGTAATATTACATAGCTGAGCGAGTTGATCTTTAATAAAATTTCGTAACTTCCATTTTTGACGCTTAGCTTTATGGCAGCTCTTTTTATACTCTTTAATGAATGTTTATCTACTCTTAAATGCGAAACTAATTTATTTTAAATTTCATAGATGAGTCAACCTTTTTCTTAAATACCGTTCTTTGAATACATTTTAAGGCATTAAATGTTAATGTTGCTTTTATGATATTAATATTACGCCCGTTAGTCGGCTGAGTTAAATTGGAAATTTTCGTTCCTCGCTCAGCCTCTGATGTTGTGTTTATAAATGTCAATATTTTTCTTAATTCCACGGCTCCCTTGGCTTCTCTGAGAAATAAATAAGACGTAGAACACCATCCAATGTCGTTTTTCTTCTTTTTTTTCTCTCCTCTCTCTCTCTCTCTCTCTCTCTCTCTCTCTCTCTCTCTCTCCTTTCCTTCCTATCTACTTTGGTGAATAAGTTTGGCGTTGCTCCGAATGAACCCTGCGTGCTATTTGTTAATTATGCGCCGCCTCGGTTGAAGGGCAATCAAAGTGACACGATCGCCCAAACCAGGTTAAAATAGATTGACAGGTATGCAATAAAAAATATAGTTAATAGCTTTGAAGATTGTAAAGGAGGGAAAAAAGTATTTTTTTCCTCCTACCTCCTCAGTTCCAAACGTTTATTTAAATTAATGTTTCACTTTTTGAAACTCAACTAACCGACCTTTGATCTTTTGAAGGTGACGGGTTGGAGTTTGTGAAGAGATCACTATTTAGGTTTTTGATAAATGGGAATTAAAATACAAATAAACGTGTTTATTTTAAACGTGTTTCTGACAGTTTGTTATGGTAATTTCATTTTCTTTCTTTACTTTCAAAAACATTGTCAAAAAAAAGTCGTCTTCGTTTTATATCTGAGAAAAACTTCTGCTGGATCTATTATCCTGAAAGTGTAATGTAGTGAAGTTTGAATTCATAGCCAAGCTTAAGGGGAAAAATATGGTATTACCTATTTGCACTACTGAAAGCTAGGAAAAAGAATGTAATTTTTTATAATATTGCTAAAGCAGTTATTTACAGTTCTTGCTTATTTTAAGTGTAGAGACAGAATTGTCAAACAGCCAACAATTGCTACTTTAGAATTGTCAAACAGCTAACTAAGCAAGCGCAAACAGTTTTCGGTGTATTACTGAAGCAGAGGCACATTTCAAATCTCTAAAAGTAATTTTTTATATTAATTGAATTTTTTAAAGCAATTTTCTCGATTTTTTTTCTATATAGCTTGCGTTATTTTTTCTCCAATACGCGTTTCTATGAACTTAAGCTAAGATTAATAATTGATATTATCAAGAGTGTAGATAATTGCAGTTGAAAGGAAAGATGTGAAAAGCTGCTTCCACAAGGTAGCCGGATAGTTTTCATTATGTGCTCTATGTATTATAATAAAAAATTATTAATTTAATGTTTTTCGTGGTTATTAAAGTAAATAAATGTGGAAGCGATTTCTTCACTTTCTTTCTTTCGTTCAACCTGGACTAACCTCACTAACCTAACCTAACCTAAACTACTCTATTCTAATCTATAATACCTAATTTACTCGAACTTAATAAGAAACTCGGAAAAACCGAATATCGAAAAGCAAAACGGGAATATTCCCCAAGAGACAAAGCCCAAGCAGGGTTACTAAAACATTATTTAAAAAACGAAACTAAGTAAGGGTTAAAAGCTGATACTTAAAAATTTTATAGTA
This sequence comes from Rhysida immarginata, assembly GCA_023313115.1. Taxonomy (NCBI): domain Eukaryota; kingdom Metazoa; phylum Arthropoda; class Chilopoda; order Scolopendromorpha; family Scolopendridae; genus Rhysida; species Rhysida immarginata. The sequence continues at coordinate 5,521,824 of JAHWFO010004499.1, forward strand.
GGTTCACGTCTGAGAAATTAATAATAATAAAAAAAAGGAACAGGCTTTATAAAAGTAGTAGTCACTTTTATCAAAGCTTTGGTAAGTAATTGTTTTAATTTTGATAAGCCTCTGGTAGAAGGAAACCTGAAACTGATCAGATTCACTATAAGTCATCAGCTTTACCATTAATTAATATAAAAGGAGTCTGAAGATCTCGGCTAATTAAGACATTAAAAATGAATAGGGTAGGCAGATTCATTGGAAATCAGTATTTAGAGAGAAATTCTTTAAAATGTATTGTGTAAACTTGTAATAAGGTAAATGCTTTTGCATTATTAATATTGTGTTTTATTTTTATAATTAAAAATCTGTCTCGATCATTTCTATAGAGTATTGTTTTTGCGTTTTACGATTTCAATTTACATATTAATAATGTTATATGTGGCCGGATATTTTTTTAATCAGAAAATTAAATAGCTGTCCCGATTATAAGTATCCTAGTTGGTGGATTGTGCCTAGAGGCAATAGGGATAAGAATATTTCGATACAAAATATGATAAAATAAAATTAAAAGTATTTAATTGTATCTCAAGTGTGATTAATTTGAATTTTTCTAAAGAGACTGGTTTTTCTAGTTTTTTTTTATTTTCTTCTTTAAGACGCCTCAGAATTATATTACAGAGATTTATAATGTAAGCTGATTGTAATGCTTTATCGTAAGAGCGTTTCGGTTGGAATTTTCAATATCTGTCAAATTGAATGCTGAAAATTCAAAGTTTATATTTTTGTGAATTTTCTTTAGAAAATATCAATTTGCGTCAACTCTTTTATTTTTTTTTATTTTTTATTTTTTTCATAATTTTTGTTTTCTAAACTTTGATCATCAAAAATCTTCTTTTCTGCTTCGCTAATGAATTTCTATTGGCCTTTAAGCGGTTTTACTATCTTTCTTTTGTATATATTCACTCCACTATTTCAACTGAAAGAAAGCGAAAGGGAATTACAATCAACGGGAGAGGGATGGTATGAATCTAATTGGTTTCTAACAAAAACTCGCGTTTCTGGCATCTTTATTCTTCATCCCTAGAGATGCTAGTCTCATTTCAATTTTTATTAAAAAAAAATATCTGCTTTGTATTTATAATTTTTTTTATTCTTTTTTCTAAATCAATGTTTTTCCCCCCCCCCCCCTCCAATCTCCTTTCCAACGACGAGGAGGATGCTTTGGAGGTGCGACGAACTGGTCTAATCGTATTCCTCGGATGACGTCATTTTTTATCATGGCGGATGTTACGCCCATGAGGAAGAAGGAGCCTCGGACCCGGGGTCAGGTCGCTCGTATGCAACCCAGGGTCCTCTTTTGTCGCCGCCATTTTTGCTTTTTCCTCCCACACTCGTACGTTGAAGGGTTAGAGATGAGCGAGCATCTTCACCGCGTGTTTTCATTTTTCTCTTCTGCTTTGGAGATTAGATGTTAAAATATTTATATTGAATATACAAAATAAGACAAAAGTAATAATTAAAATTTTAAGTAAAGTCTTTGGAGTGGGTATTCAGTTTTTTTTTGTTTTTTTTTTTTAATAATGAAGTGCGATTTTGCATTCATACTCGGATATTTGATAACTTACAACGTTGCTGAGGATTTTTCCTTTCTCTGTTTTTACTATAGTGGATGTCTATGTATATATGTATCTATATGTGCGTGTGTGTGTGACAGAGGGAATAGGGTTGGGGAGATGGGGTTGGGCATTTGCTGTTCCCACCCTGTGTACCCCTCTCTCTCTTTTTCTTCACCCATTCAGCTCCAGCCCCAATCTCTCCTTTCTTTACTCGTTTCTCTGCATATTTTTTTCCCTATCCCTCTATCGTCCTCACACTCCATCCAGGCAACGCCAATGCTGTATGTGTTCCTGTCTGGTTAGCAACCAAACTCACTCTCTCTCGTTCGAATCCATTGTTGGTCGCCATTAAGACGGGCAGCACCGAAAGGGGTTGGCGAGTCGAAGCAGACGCGCAGACGGACACAAATAAACGCCTTTGGATACGCAATTTTTAAACCGATCTATTCTAATTTTATATTCCTTTATTAAAAACCGCCATTCGAATTTTAAAGGTGCCTTGTAAATCATTTTGGGAAGTTTTTCCGAGTTGTTTTGTATTTCCTGTCGGATTGGCTTTAATTGAAGGAGCTTTGATGAGCTGGCGTGAAAATCGATACAATTATGGTCTTATTATTTAGGGAAACGCGAAAACCGAAACACAAACGCGGAAAACGGAAAGCTTAAGAAGGGGGAACATGGGAAAAACGATTGTGTTTGGAAAGAAAAAAAATTATATCGTAGTAAATTTCAGTTCTATTAGCCAGAAGTAAAAAATGGTCGCGCTTTCTTTCAGACCTATTAATGAATTAATTTACAATAAAAAAACAAAACAAACAACAACCAAATGTTCATAAGACCGCGGATTGCCAAACAAATAAATAATGTATATAACATAAAGGTTTTCTGTTTTTTAGAGTACGAAAAGGATATACTATTAAAACTAAATAGGTGAAAAAACCTACTAAAATATTTTTTCCTGATATTCCAGGCTTGTTATGTTCTTCATAAAAATTTAAAAGAATTATAGCATTTTCTATGTAAAAACGCTATTTACAAAGTAGTAATATGTAACACATTAAACACGTTCAACAAGCTGTTTTTAAGTTTATATAAACAATTAGACCATTATCTTATTCAAACGTAAGTTTGACTTTACAATTATAGCGAAATGATATGTGTTCAACGGAGAAGCTCTGTAAAAATAAAATGACTTCCAAGTTTAGCGTCATTTAACTCGGGAACTAAACAAATTCGTAAACGTAAATTTTTTTATTTTTATTTAATTCCAAATAAAAAACATTATTAAAATACAATTTACTTCTTAATTGCTATAACCAAGGACTCTAGAATAGAGTTGTTTCAGTTATAGAAATTTTTATCAATTTTAGATTCTTAGAATATTCCGAAATCCACAACATTAAGTACAATGATATTTCGCAATAACTCTGAGAAGAGGTCGAATTTTTTATAAAAAGTTATTGTAGGAACTTTAAAATATTATTTATCAGTTTTGAGTAGACTATTATAGTATCACAATTTCTTAGTTTTATTATTCCTAGTAATTTATTAAAAAAAAAATTAAACCGGAATTTTTTTAAATGCATTCGATGGTACTAAAAAGAGTTTGTGGTTACTTTTGCACAGAATTACTTCGCATGATATAGAACAAGGTACATCCAATTATAGAAAAGCATATTTTTTATTCTGTATTTATGTAGATCATATTCTGATTTTATTAAAACATTTTTAAGAATTTATTTCTGTGGAAAAGTTAAAGCTTAATTTTGAATCCTCTAGCGATGAGTACTTTATGTATTTGCATAGTTGAAATTTTAAATTTTAATGAAATATATCAAAATATAAGTAAAATAATATTTGTTAAAAGTTAGAAAAAAAATTGAACGCAGTTGTCGGGAATGTTTGCATATTCATTTATGGAAAGCGAATAGAATAAAATTTTTAGTATTTGCTTAGAATATTTAAGATATAATTTTTATTTATTTTTTTTACATTTACCATATCAAATCTTATACCGTGAAAGGAGATAACGACCTTTTAATAGCTTTCGACTGTGAGCGCTTTTTAATTAAATAAGGCGAACATTAATTATTTGAAACTTCTTGCAAAATTAGCCATTGCTCCTCAAAGCATTTATCAACATCAATGACATTAGATCGAGAATCTTTTAAAAATTGAAATTATTTTTTTAAAAGAAAGAATCTACTTAAATAAGAATTCGTATTGTTCTAGAATTAAGATAAGTTTAGAAATTTATCTCGTACTCTATAATTTACTAGGTCTCCGAAAATTAAATTCATTTAATTTTTTATGGATTATTTGAAGTCGTAGCTCTCATTATTCCTTCGAATTTCGTCTCCGGTAGAGGAAAACAGGTTCTGAATATTCCCTTCACGTTTAAAGGGTGCCGAGAGGCTGTAGTAGGTAGTAGTATGGTCGTCTTCTCTCTCCCTTTTCTTTTTTTATATTTTTTTTTACTAATAATGGAATTGGATGTCTAGACCTACCACCGATCCACCTTAACGTCAGAATTAATTAGCTTAATCCAAAAATTGATTCTTTAATGCAATATTGGTGGCCATAAAAAATAAAGATTAGGAATAGTGTATGCATTAAAAAAAATTTTGATTTTTTTTTTCTTTTAATGTGCGCTTTAGAATTTTTTTAGATAAAGTTTATCTAGAGATTCGGTGTTTGAGATAGTTTATAATTGTATTTTTATTATGAATGGTTAAGCCTGTGATATGTAAAATACTTCCTAAGCTAGTTATACTGCGCCTCAAAATAAATTACAGTACGTATTTTGGGAAAACAGGTCACATTTCAAATAGATGTTTCAAGTACATGAGCCCAAACCCTTCAAACATATTTCTGTACAAATGAATGTATAAAGGTAAATACTTAGATTAATTTTATATTTAAGGATGCCTTTCTTATATCTGTAATGAATGAAGTGATATGTCAGATAAAGAATTGATATTTAATACTATTGAGGGACGAGTTATGAAAAGATTTCGTAAACTGCACTATACTGAATACATACCAAACAATTTTTGACTTCGTCAATAAGTTCAAAAAGATTTTGGCGACATGTTTCATAACACATTCAGATACTACACAATTAACAAGAGATCATCAAAAAAATTTTTAGCGACTGATTTTTTTTATGTGATCCGTTTATTTTGAATGGAAATACTTGTGCAATGACTTATCTCATATGTTTTATTTGAAATGTGGACTATTTCATAAATATAAGCAATTAATTTTAGGAATCAGATAATTAGGTAATACATATCAAAATTTTTTGTAGTTTATAATTATTTCTAAGGCGTATAAAAATTTCAATCTGAAATTCGTTAATTAACATAAAATTATATCAAGTTTGCATCAAAAAAGTGATCAAATGATAGTTGATCATCAGTATACAAATTGTAATTAATAGATATGCTTGATAATTATTTTTAAATATTTCAAACAGAGAAGAAGAATATCTAAAACAATCTCGTAATATTAGCTAACCTCATATAACCTAACCGAACCCTGTTAAAATATTATAAAATGAGATATGTATGATAAAATGAGATGATAAGAGAGATAAAAAAAAGAGAGAAATATTATCTTGTAGAGGTTTTGAGAGAAAATCAAAATGTGTTAATATTTTTGGTTTTTATTTCTTTTGTGTTGAGGTTAAGATTAAGTGGTAGTTCTTAATTCAGCAGAGCACCGATTATCCGAGGGTACGTTTGATCCGAGCTAGTAAACAGTAAACGCATTTTTAATTTAAGATCTACATATCCCTATGGTCTTACAGTTATTTATAAATAAACAGTACTATGTAGGTATCACACATAAATATTATGTATTTCGTTTGTTTGTTTATGTACTTATTTTGTTTCTAATTTTTATATTTTATTGCTTTTGTATAAACAAATAAACATAAATGTATTAACATGAGACGTATTTAGTTCAATAAAAAATTCCATACTTAATTATTGTGGCAGGCTCTGTTATTCGAAGTAGTTCTGTCCACATTACCTCGGATAATTAGTATAATGAAGATTTTACCTCAAAGTATCATTTAAGTAATAACTAAGATGACACCATCTTATCAATCTCAAATTCTTTGGTTAACCCAAATCACATTAAGTTACAAAATTAGATCATGCTAATTAAATTTTGAATTGATATTGATTATTACTTACAATTATAGAAATTCTATTTAAATATTATATGCAAATTATTTAAAAATATTTCAAACAAAGAGGAAGAATGCCTAACCTAACCTAACCTAGTCTAACCTAATCTAATCTCACCTAACATAACCTACTCTAATAATAAAAATCATTTGAGAAAAAAATGTTTGTTTTTATTTTGTAAAAGGCTAATGGAGATGAATGATCTTAGCTGAGATATTTAATTATATTCTTATTTTAAACATTTATACATTCCGTAAATAATGTGAATAAGAGAGAACTAGGTAATCTTATAGGTTTATATTCATATTCCATAACGTTTTTTTGTAAACAACATTGTAAACAATACAGAATTAAAGGTTCAATTACCTTATAAAATAGTGAAATTCAAACTAAAATTGCATAAAATCTGATCTAAGTATCTTCGCTGAATCTCTGCTCATTTGTTTTATGTGAATTAAAAATAATTAATTCGGATGATTAAGAATGATTAATTTCGATGTAGCTGTATCCATGATGTTCTTGTGTAGAATAAATAGACGACCAGGAACATTTTAATTAGAAAAATAAGTTAAATATTTCTTCAAACGGTGAGACATCATGGCGAATGAATGAATCCTTTTATGGATTTCAACAAAATATAAGTAGTGAATATCAGTTTTCGATAAAACGTTTTAAAAATTATAGAAATTTTCCACGTAAATAGAATGAAAGTTTTGCTTAAAAAACACTAATTGCTCTGCTCGAGGTGATTAATGACATTAATTCACTTTTCCACTTGAATTATTATTCAATTAAGTAAAAAATTAAGGGAAAAAAATGTTTCTAATAAGGGTCATCTTGTGCTACACCGAGCAATAACTAAAGGCTAAGCCCAACCATAGTAAATTTCATTATGAAGCTGATGCTCATTGTATACGAAATTTAACTATTTCGCCGCATTAGAATGAATACTTATTTGAGTGACAGTCTTTTGCTATGTACTGGAGTGTGAACGAAATAATTAAGAGTTTGATCGGCGTTTGGAGAGCAAAGCTTTGAAAAAGTAAGAACAGAAAGTTCGCACTTAGTTTTTTAAAGCATTTCCTTATTTATACTTCTTTTTTTTCCAATGAGAGTGTAGAGAAGTGGAAATGGAATGTTTAAGAGCGTGAACCTGGTTATCGGATGCACAGATGGGGAAAGGAGGACGGACGGGCGGAGGAGTTCGCCGCTGCTGCCGTCTCTGCCGGGAAGCGCCTCCTACGGGGCCCGACGTAAACCAGTTACCGGGCGCCTGTGAACCAATTGAGGAGAAATAAAGACGCACGGAACGTTTCAAACAAGATGAATGAAAGGATAATAAAATGAAACAAAAAGACGTATGCACTATCAACAACAGGCCTTGTGCCGGCTTGCGTCTGCTCCACCAGCTAGTTCAAAGTAGAAAGGGGAAAGGAGAGGAGAAAAAAGAAAAGGAGCGAGAGAGAGAGAGAGAGAGAGAGAGAATGAAAGAGAAAGTGGTTAAGATCTATTGCAGACGGAATGAAAAGAAATGTAAAAACAACAACAGAGATGAGATGAGAAAAATAAAGGGGATAAAAAGGAAAGAGATAAAAATTTGGGTTGAAATAGCACAGAATGCGAATATTGAAATCAGAGGAGTAAAGAGGTGTGTGTGCATGAATAATGTTTTAATTATGTTTGTACCGCATACATTACTTTATAGATAGTGTGTGTAGATATCTGATTTGTGAATGAAAAGGGGAGTTTAATATGATTCGTTTCTAAGATTTCGTTTGCGAAACATGCTAGATCTCCGAACCTAACCTACTCACTTTAAAATTCTAATAACAATAAACATAACAACAGCTATAAAAAAACCAAAGAGAATAAGTAATGATTTGATTATTTTGATAATTAATAGCTTAGCTACTGTTATCTAGCATTTTCATTAATCTTTTCTTGCGTTTTGCGGTCTGTATCAGAGATTCAGAAGGAAGGTGAAGATACACATTTCTAATGGAGAGTGTATTATTCGTTTACTATTATTATATTTTTTACAGATATTGATAAAACATATATAAAGAGATAACGGTAATTTTTCGTTTCAATTCACTCTAGATTTCATTATATCATTCATTTTGCGTCTGAAATCGACGGGGCCAGTTAGAATTTCATGGACATGAAATAAAAAAACGACGCGAAATGAAAAGATAAAACTTGGAAGATCTCTTTTTCCGGAAAGAAAAATGTGGTTCTTTGCCAAAATTTGACTTCAATAAGAAAAACCCCTTTAATATGTGCCAGTGCTATGAGAATGGTCACCTATTTTTTGAGGTATTTTGTACTTGCTTTTGGGATAGACTAAATTTGTGCGTAACGACGAAACTATCAATGTATAGTATCGTTGTAAGACATATGTTATTATAATCCATATATACAAAAATACAAAGAAAGTGATAAACTCTATTTTATTGGTTTCATTGTATAGAGTCATATCACTATCAATTTCCCCTCACTGAGAATGAACTTACAATCATTATTAGTCTTAATTTTAATAATGCGCTGAACATTGTTGTGATCGAGTTTTCTTATTGCAATAATGATTGCTGAGTTAAGATGCTCTTGTAAGATGCTCTTAGGTTAAGCAATCAAGAAATATGGCATTCTAAGGAAAGATGAGCAATCTAATTTTTTGAGAAGTTAGTGATTTGTTCATTCATTCCAGTGTTTTATGACACGAATTATAGTAATGACAGTTTAATAGCGTTATTATGAAGGCATTGTTTCTGAACATCGCCTAAGACAATTAATTTTCCAACGTCTAAACAGTTAAAAGGAAACTGAATATTTAATTCGCTTGTTAAATTAAGCGATTTAATTTCATTCTTCTAATCCAATCACGTAGCAATTTATTTATTTATTTCATTTTTTTAACGACTTTAACGAACAGCAACTAGTGTGCGCATTCTACGTCGCTACTCGCATTCACATTTCTATGGAAAGCATTGAGAAGGGCGAAGACGTCCTTGACTAATTTTTTTAATCTGCCAATCAAATTACACCCTCTCTCCTTGACTAGCAATGTGATTATCGTTAATTAAAAGGTTTTAGTAGCAAATCGATGGTCGATACGAGCTGTAGTCGTTGCCACCGCAATTGCTTGCTTACAAACGCGATTTACTTGGAACCACGTAATCTGCAATTCAATTGAGAATGTTTACTGATTACATGTGCTGGATGTACTCTGTTGTGTATTTTTTAAATTTCTAATAATAATGTAAAGAGCATTCTGATTGGTTTTTTTTAAATTAGCGATAAAGGAAGGATGAGTATTTAATTAAAATAAGTCTTTTTTTAGGGGGGGTGGTTACGATTTCGTAATGGGCGTGTTTTGAAGATTTTTATTGAAGCCATTTTTTACGAGCAAGGACGAGAATCAATTCGATATTAATCGTCTGCATCAAATTTTAAATCAAAATAAATGTAGCCGGTTTTATGTGTAATGAATACGGATTAATATTCCCTTTGTGGTCTTAAATTCTAATATCGGCTTTGCTGGTAAGGTTTTATGTCAAGTGTCTTTTCTTCTCCGTTGCGTCGAAGGATATCAAATGAGAAAACCCAAGAGCAGTTATGCGGGTGTTTGTTGTTCCATTTGATTGTCTTTTCAGAAGAGAATAACATGCTTTGTTAGGAAAAGGCAGAAAATGAAAACGTATTTTAGAAAAAAAATTTCAAGATAGGAAAGGCTGAGGAAAGAAGAAGGGAAAAAAAAAGATTCAGCGCTCGATATCTTTAGAATTCAAAGGAGAGTGTTGAGGGAGAGGGATGATTTAGGAGGTTTTGAAATAATTTCAATTAATGAGAAAATAGCAATTGTTCACGTGGAACAATATCTTTCGAATCTATTGAAAACCCATACAAAAAATTATGACTGTTGGAGACAACGTCAATGAAATTCAAGAACCAGATCGATTCAGATGTTGAAGAACGGGAGGAATATTGCAATGTAAAAACCCACCCACTTTCTCTCTCTCTTTTTTAAACAGTAGAATATTAATCCTCGTCTCCACAATGGGGTTCCTTTCAACCCCTTTGAACCCCCCTTTTCTCAGTAAAAGACAGAACGAGAATCGAAGGGAAAAAAAGGCGGAGTTGGCTACTATTGTACTTTCCAGTTCATTTATTATAAGAGAACTCATTGCTGCTCATTTGGGGCTTGTTCTCATAGGAAAGAGGGGAATAAAAATATATTTGTGGGCCTATATAAATATAAATGTTCTCGTTTGAGCATTCTAAAAATTCATAGAAGGGTCGGGAGGTTTAAAATTCAGCACCGAACCTTGTTTTGGGTAACCACTATTGTCTATGAGAACGCCTTTCCATTCGTAGTGTCTGGAGTGGAGATAAACACAAATACTTAATCGATAGGCGAAAATTGATTGCTTTTTGTGGTCTAGGTTTTTAAATTTCATCTATGGCTACGAATAAGGAAAAATTTGCCGCATCATTTTGCAGAAATTTTAAATGGAAATAGCCATAGAAAGGATTCATTAACAGGGGACACGGAGAAGGGGATGATAGACCACGTATGACTCAACGTTTGAATTATATTAGTTTTATATATATTTAAATATATTCAGTCTAAATACATCCAGGGGACTGATATGAATATAAGTTACAACCCCGGTTAATTAGGTTTTTCTTCCAAAATCTTAAACTTCCTTCTTCTCGTTTTGTATTATCAGCTTACAAAATATGGTAATATTCCGAAATATCAAACTCAATTAGACTCGCGTTATATTTCTTTAACAGTCTAATTTCCTCGAAGGCTTTTTCAAAGCAAAGCTGTTTTTCATCTATCGAATTTTGCTGACGTCATTCGTCTAATTGGTTAATTGTTTGTGGCATCAAATTAAGCATTGATTAAATCAGTCATTAAGTTTTAAGAACATGTATACAGAACATCGCAAACGGATTAAAAATTAATGGCTATTGAAGTCCCCCTTGAAGCCTCTCATTTACAACGTCACTGATGATTAAAAAAAAATTAGGAAAAATATCATTAAAGAGATATAACGCAATAGATTGAAATTGACATTAGCTTGATGAACTGGTTTAAAATAATTTAATTAAGCTGGAATAGTAAGCTTATATAACGATTTTTTTTAATGGAAAGATCGTTTTTTAAGCAAAGCTTTGGTTTTAATGATGAAGTAAACATTGAAGCTCCAATAGAGATGCAAACATCGTTTTATATAAAAAGTAAACGCAGGGTCTGTTCAATAGATGAAAGGAACTTATAAAAGGCTTTAAAATGGTAATTTTTTTAAAGTATTGATGAGTAAATAGATAGTTTATTATTTTAAAGAATAATGACCCTGTTACAGTCTTCATTTGAATGCGAGTCGAAAATCACTAAAAGAAATTTACAATTTCTTGAGGGGAATGAACCTTCTATGCGAGTTCCTATTATGAAGCCCTATAAATGAATAAAAAATGAAATTTTCAAGTAGATCGTGGGAATTCTTTTCAAACTGACGACCGTGAAACGTAAAAGCGCGCGCATAAAATTTATAGTTGTGATATTTATATGCAAATACGTGTAAGCAAGAGGAATCGTGATTGATACTTTTTTTTATGCATGGCTTTAGGTTAGTAAGGTCAGTAATGTCGGTTGCTAGTTACGACATTGAGACGTTATTTTAAAAATCGTGAATTTTTATAAGTTTTACAAGACTATTGGAAAGAGCAAATAATGTGTTTGCAACTAATATGAGGTAAATGTTTGGTAAGCTTATAGCTTTGTGACATGCTCCTAGATTTGATGCTTAACAAATTAGATTAATTAATTAACAAAAAATAGTGAATTTATAGTCACCTTAAAATGTAAGGTTTTAATTTACTGGATTTTAACATAGGTTGTGTTCGTAAATACATAAACTGACGGATTGCTATGTAATTAGAATTGTTTCTGGGTGTGGCAACAATGGTAAAAGCATGAACTCAATTCTTTTGTGAAATGAAATATTTTTGGTGATTTTGAATCTCTTCAAAATAATTAATACAATATCTGCAAGATATCCCTATGGCTGTATTCATAAATATATCCGAAGGTTGAGATGTATTCATAAGATGTTTGTCATTGTTCCTAGCAAGCTGATACCAGGTGTTATCGAGGTCTTGGTTTAGTGCTTTCTTATCGCACGGGTTAAATTGCTTTACAGGGAATTCTAAAGCCGTGCTATCCATATAAATCACCGCCGCTGTGTATTATATGTATTGCTTGGTGATTTACACTGAGATCTATTCTGTACCAAGCACAACTCTACTTGACGACAGGTATCTATGGGAGATATAATGGGAATAAAAGGATTCAAAGACTTTATAATCTCCAGTAACTTAAAGTGAATAGTATATTAATATTGCAATTCTCTCTCAAGCTACTTTTGATTGATTCTTAAGTTTCATTCAATTTTCACGAGAGTTCAAACGCAGTGCTTTTAGGAATAAGAGAGGACGCTATGGTAGTTTAGCTAATATCTCCTTTTTAATAGAGAATATATTTAAAGAAATATATTCTCTAGAAAATAGGCAACCACTGAAAGTCAAAAGACCTGTTTAAAGAAGGAAGAAACAAAGGAAATTGCTTAGTCCCTGCGCATACCGGCGAAAGCTTCTTCATTACTAATTCACATGGATGACCACTGCCATTACAACAGTTTTAATTAACTAAAGGGCTACGCAGCGTTATGTCATTTTCTTTTATTTTGTTATACGTACACATAAATTTTAGAATAACTGCACTTTTTATTTAGAAGCTCGTGACCTTTTCTCATTTGATGAGCCTTTGCAAGGAAGGGGGTAGGCGAAGGAAGGGAGAGTGGGACCGAGAGAGGTGGGTTCTTGCAAAGTCCTGTGTATTGATTCTCTTTTAAAATGTGAGTGGCGTGGAGAGAGCCAGTGGTGGCTCTGGATGGGCCTGCCCCCGTGTGGCGAGTTTCGGACACAAGAACGACTGCAAAAACCTATCTTATGGTGCAACGAGTCTAATGGCAGTCGACCACGACTTCAACTCGGCCGCCATTCTCCTCTCCTCCTCCTCCTCTTCCGTCTTCCTTCGGTAAACGTCTCAGCCTCTGTTTAAGCATCATTGCGCGGTTTTCCCTCGAATAAAATTTTGCAATATTTTTTTTAAATTTTTTATTTTTATTATTATTAATTATCGTCATCAGATGTATTTATATTTCTTTCTAATTACAAGGGGGAAAAAATTAATGTATGAAGATAAGATTCTGAGTGAGTGTGAAATGTGTTTAGCATAATGTGTTTTTCTGGAAGACCCCCCCCACGAAAGCTTAATAAAAACGTGCGCAGTATTTTAAAATAATTTTGTTTTAATAGCGAAAATGGATATAAGTAAACGGAAATTTGTTTTGGAATTGTTTATTTTAAGAACTTAAATAATAAAGGAGTTAAAAAATTTAAGTTATATTTTAACATTTATGTTTTAGAGATCTGTGTTCTCTAAAAAAATTTTAAAAATTTTCTGAAGAATTTTTTTTCAATTAATATAACAATTTTAATTTTTACGTAAGCTTTTATATTTTTTGTTATATTGTTTATATTTTTGTATAGCTTTCAAAAAGTTAAAAATTAAAAATATATCATACAAATTCATTCTTAAATTGTAATAAATAAATAAATAAATAAGCTTTTTTAAAAAATTAGATAAATAATATAGAATAAAAAAAAATCGAACCTTCTAGAATATATAATGAGCTATTAAGCAAAACAGAATGAAATTAAGCTGAAATTCACGAGGAAACGATTACACTGTTAATATAACAAGCTTCAATGAAAGAGAGCACAAAGAAGGCAAAGCGGCGTTTTCCTGCTCTTTTTAGCGTCTACCTTTAAGAAATTTTGGAAATTACCTTGGAACTTCATTGTGTGCGGTTATTTTTTAGGCTTATTTTTCCAGTCTTCCATCGTCGTCGTCGTCGTTTTTATCGCTGCGACACGGGGGGACAAGTGGCAGTGGCGTGGGCGTGGCCTCCATTCTCCCCGTCAACCACGCACGGCCGCCATCTTTCCACCCGTCGCCTTCTACAATTTTCTTTTTTCCATTTTCTAAGAAATTTTTTTTTCTTCTTATTTAGCCTGCCTCCTTGCGCTAGGTTCACTGATCCGTTGCCAACCTCTTTCCTAATATTTAAGGAACACCATTTTCCTTCCATCGCCTTATTCTTATATAATGCATGAGCGGGATTTTTATTTTTAAGATAAAAAGTGCGGCTTTGTTATTTTTTTAATATTGTATTCAGGTGTACCGTGAAGGCATTTATTAAAAACCTTCCTTGTATTTCAATCGAATATTGTACTCTGAGGCGTTGTTTTATCATCTAAACCATTTTGGTGGAACTGTAAGCGGTAGATTCGCCAATTCGTTTAATACTTATTTCTTTTATAATTCTCAAATTTTATATGCTTCATATGAATACACATACGGTTTCATAATGAAATTTTATGTTTTCAGTCTTAAAAAAACTGTCCTGAAAGTAATGGCTAAATTAGCTTTTTTGATTTCGTTAACAAGCTGTCAGGAGGTAGCTAATTTAGTTATTTTATACCGAATGTATGCTTCATAGATGCGTATATATGAAGGTCTGAATTCAGTTTGATGAATATTATAATATTTGAAGTCTACAAGGTAAAAATTATATTTTTCAAGTAATTAAAAACCCAAGAAAAAGTCTGTATGTCGATATAAAAAAATTAGATATTTTTATTGTTTGTTTGGTTCTATAATAATGGCCTAATAGGTTAAAAATATATGAAAGTTTGATAAGCAGATTAAAATTTTCATTTTAAGGCATATATCACTAGCTAAGGAACTAGATATAAGGAGCAGTTTCGCTCTTGCAAATATGGAAATGAGATCCCAATTTTTGCCCAGCCTAATTTTATTTACTATTATTGTAGCAAGATGGGAATCATTCCCAAAGTTGCCTTCTAACAGGCTTAGGCCCAAAAAAGGGTTAATTAAGATTTAAAAAAATACAGAACTAAAATTTCACTTAAATTTAAACCGAACTTCGTACCTGTAGAATGACAATTAATAAAAAAAAATCAAATTCATTGAATCCTAATCTGCGTCAAATAACGCGAGGAATAAAGTTGCAAACCATTATAAGAAAATGTGGACCATCTAAACCTTATAGCATTAGAGAGAGTAGGAACATCATAACCAACCATACTGTAATCCAATGCCTACGATAATTAAAGATACAAAGAGGTAGAATTAAGACCCCCTTAAAGGGCCGGGATTAATTGAGTGATTAAAAATTAAAATAATATTTTATAGAGTCTCACCTCTTTAACTTTGAAGTGGACACTATAAACCAAATAGCACAACAGTAAGAAATTCCAGACAAATTTAAAGTATCTTGGAATACCAAGCATAAATTGCTACCAGATACAATGGTAATCCTGAATTTGAAAGAATTGCCACGAAAAATTTTCTACTCCTGAGAACATTGAATTTTTGAAGTGTAAAATCAAAAAAAATCTTTTAGCTGTTTGAAATTGGCATTCACCTTCAGTCTCCTTATGGCCATATGCCATTTACTATTCTTAATCGTTTAAAAAATTTAAAAAAATTAGAATTTATATTTTTAGACTTATTAATATTTATATAAATTAATAAATTCATTAAGTTTCTCGTTAACATATTGAGTGGGCTATCCCTTAAGGGCTATTTACTGAGTTGTAGTTGATATTTTTATTTTTTACTTATTATCTATCCACATAACTGAAGCTTCTGTTTTAACAACAACTTCATTTTATTTTGACACTCATTGTTTGTTTCATTTTTAACCGCCTTCAGCCAAAACAACGGACAATCCTATATAGGTTTTTTACCACATAGGTTGCTTGATAATGATAGAACATAAGATAGAGTGTTGTCGCATTTTCATTTTATCTAATTTTATGTCTTTCTCTAGAAAAAGAGATCTTCAAAAAAAGTCTTTTAAAAGAAACGGACTATATCAGAGTAGCTCTATTTAATGGACTAACTAAATTTTCTGTGCGTAGAATTCCATTATGACATCCAATACTCGGTACTTTGATATCACCAACCCATTTTACGGGGGCTAAAAAATATAAAGAGAAAGTGAACCCTACCACTTCATGAATTTTTTAATAACCTATATTTGAAACCTAATATCCTTCATTGTGCAGCAGCCGTAGGCACATTCACACGGAACCCACCGATAAAGAGGAGAAACTTACTAATCCTCAAACTTCGCCTTGGATTATACTCGGAATATACATTTAAAAAAACTGAAAAGGAGGGGGGCCTAAAACAGAATATCTAAACCCTTGCCCGGCGGAGAATGCCGATCCTCGGACCCACTAGACGGTTACGAAACCCCTTTTGCAGCTTTGAAAAAAAAAACCTGATCTCCGTAGACCAGTTTTAGGCTGCTCAGTTTCTTCTACCCCCCTCTCTTTCTAACTGCCTGTTTCTCTGTATACTTGTGTGTATGTGTCTTTGAAAGGAGGGTGTTAAGCTCGTTACTCTCTCATCCTCCTCTTTTCGTTTCGTTCCCTTTGCTCACACCAGTCCCCATGACCTATATTTCGTAGCTACGCCAGACAGTCTACCCACCCCGACCCATTCCCTTTCACCCCCCAGTTTCGTAGGGCATCCATTGACGGGGGGTGACAAGGTATGGAGAATATACTACCAGACCTGTATACTACTATACTACAGGAAGGTAGTAAAGCAAGGCAGGTGAACTGCATTGTATTAAGCTCGTCTTTTTTGCTTAGTATTATTATTATCCTTCTCTCTTAAAGAAATAGTCTATAAGATCTGAGGCTGGGAAAGACCTACTTAGTTCGCAGCCAAATTCGTCACTCTTCTGGAACGAACGTCTCAGACAATTTTTTTTCTTCCTATCCCCCTGTCTCAGAAAATAACGCCTTTTCAAGACAAGGGAAGAATAACGAAGGTAAATTGGCCTGTAAATAAAGGGAGGCGTCTAGAAGGTTCGGACGACGTCATAACCGTGTTCAAGGATGGGAATGTCGTAACCACGTCGTCTGGTTTTCTCTTTCGTTCTCCAAAAAAAAAAAAAAAATTGAGAACGAAAACTGTGAACAACGGCCGCTCCATTACGGAGATTAGATTAGAAGACTTCAGCAGTAGCTCAGGCCGTCGAAATTGGTGATATATGTATATGCATTGTAAAATCTTTATTTGATTATCTAGGTTCACGAGTGGAACATAGTCTTCGACAAACGAATTGTTTTGTTGTCAAATGTCAAATTAATTTTTGTTCTAACATTTCAAAACAAGTTCCATGTGCGGAGGCTCAGTCGATTGGCAACGCGTTTAATAGTTAAAACAAAAAACATTTACTTTCATTCGTATTTTGAATGTTTGTTTTGAATTCGTTAGGACTGCAGTCTTACTCTAGAATAATAATGAATTTGTCTGGTTTGTTTTTTTGTTTTCAAAGAGTTAAACAAATTTTTCATAACCTAACATTCTCAATATTTTCTGATTTATAGAAAGAAATATTTACATTAGAGACCGATACTCAACAACATTCAAAGACGTTTACTTTAACTCGAGACATGTTAAAAAAAAACAAGTTTCCTATTAACGAAGCATAATCATGTCATTACTCGATGTATTCAAAATTTCTCAAAATATCCTTTTCCTTTTTAAAAAATAAATAAAAAAGCAAAACAAAGCTTGCTTTATCACCTACATATTTTATCTAATAAAAATTCCCTTAATAACATTTTCACCTGATACAATCGACTCTAATGAGATGAAAACTTTTTTATGTTTTTACACGAATAGCCAATGGAGGCGCAATTCACACCAGGCTCCGTGTCGCTTGTACACATTAGATTATTTTTTGATGCTCAATAACGGATTTTAAATTTTATTTAAGAATTAATAGCCATGAAGATTTGCAACTTCTCCTTCGTTAAATTGCTATAAAATTAGCGGCGGCGTGACTGCCGTCGCCGGTGAGAAAGCGAAGAGATGCGGGGATGACGGCGGCGGTTGTCGGCGACGGCTCTCTTCGTTGTACGGCCTAAGCCTATCTGAAGGACCCTCGGCTGAACTCGTAGATATAAATACCATGCCTTAAAATATCGTACTTATTAAAAATAGAATATGTATTAAATGTATTGCTATTTGTTTTAGCATATGCTTTTGCTGATTATTTATGCGAAGCATATCTTTATGGGAACACAAGCAAAGCAAATAAGAGCGGATCAAGGCTTTGCGTAACAAGAGACGCGCTTTTGAATAATTTTTCGTCTGTTTTTATTTTAATAGTAATTAACTACAGTATAATTGAATTATATTCTTAATTCTGATAGATTTCAATGTTTTTGTTAAGTTTGAGTCATTGATATTCAGAATCGAGTGTCTTAGGTTTTAGCGATTGTGGTTTTCGGATTCCTTAAAAACGTACTTCTCAAGAAAATTTATAATTGCTTTTCTTTAAAATATTCATAGCATTATCTTAGTATGATTAAATTTTGGAGGCTTCTGTTTATTATAATTTTGATACATTATTGTTTTTGTAGTGCAATTTTTTGAGCAAAATCGAGGTTTGCTTCGCTGCATAGCTCTTATTTAGTTGGGTTTTTTTTTCCATCTAAAAGGAATGAATTGGGTGCTAAGCTTTAATTGGTTTATTAATAACGTTATATATAATCGTAATCAAGACAGATAAGATTGAAACTGGCAATAAGAAGGATAATATGTATTCATATGAATTAAATGTATTCAATGAGGTACAAACACCTCGCAAGATTAGTAAATAAGATACAATCGGCCAAAAACAAAGTCTAAGGGTTTTTAGAAAACAGAAAAGATGATCAAATAAATCTCTTAATTGTAATATATGTATATTGAGAAATAATAGGCTTGCAAAGTAAACTAACTCTTGATGAGAATGAAGCATGTATTGAGAGTGAAGCATGCATGTGTACTGCGGTTGATGTCTGTCTTTCCTATTCGGATTTGTTTATTAAATTTGTGATTTGAACCGATCATTAATTTTAATAAACTTAAAAATTTCTTTACTGGTTCTCATTTATTCTTGATGCGAGTAGCTCAAATCTCCCACTATGAGAAAGAGGACGAATCTATTCTAATGATGTCACTTAATTCGCATTATTCGGAATGTTGTTATTATTATTGCTATTGTCGTTGTTTTTGTTATTTGATTGCATCGTATAATGGGGCCGACTGCAAATGATTTGCGATCTTTATTATGAGGGCTATCGTCATGTGATACGCGGCCTCCTTTCTCTTGTTTTGTACTGATGATAATAAGGAGTAATGGAAACCATAGGTAATACATTCTCCTAAGCAACAAACGTATTATTAGGATAACGTTGAGCTTGGTTTCTCCTCCCTTTTCTTCGTTTTTTTTTCCTCCTTCATTTTCTTTTATCGGTTGGAAAATGACCGAAAAACGTCGTCAACATCGACGGCTCATAGAATAGGCCTAACAACAAATTTTCTTCTCCTCATCCGAGGTTGCTATGGAAAAGCTTGAGTCGCTCTCTTTGCCTCATTATTTTCTTAAGTTGTTATTTTTAGGAAGGCTTGGATATGTTATATAAGATGATGTAAAAATGCGGACGACATTTGTTTACGGTTTATTGGTTTAATTGAGAGCGTGATATTTGATTTGGGTTCGGTAGATTTACGTTCCTAATAATCTGAAGATCTTATATTGAAGAATAAATAATATGGTAATATGCTGAAAATAATGTAAATTTTTTGTAAATATGCTGTCTTTATTGTTTCTAGTGTGTGTGTTATTTCATGAAACTGGTCTTTTCGTTTAGAATAGAGTGATTATAAGGGTGCATTAATTTATTTTTTAATGCTAGAAAGAGTAATTGTAAAGTTATGGCACATATTTTAGAGTATAAATTATTCAAATACGGCTCCGTCCAGGTTTTATTGGAAAATTTATTTATTTAAAAGGGGAATACTGAATAAAATCGCCCTGGAAAAGAAACTTTAGGTTACGTCTCTCTAATTATTTTTATTGTTACATTTTTATTTCGCAAATCATATTACATTAGTTTGATGGCATATTTTTAATAAAAATGAATACAAAGGACCTGAAAACATAACACGGAAGCGCATGATAATTCATTAATAAATTTTTTTTCTCTAAATCTAAGCATTCGTTGGCTTTGCGATAAACGTTGCAATAGCAACTTTCATCTTACTCTCTCTTCTAATTTTAAATCTCTCTCTCTACTTAAGAAATTTATTTTTAAACATTCACCAGAACAAAAGGTGACGGTTTTGTGTATAAAGAGGATTTTTTTTTCCACGGAGATAAACATTGGAAAATTCATCTACTGCCGATTTGGCTTGCTTTCCTGCGAGGCTCGAAACGCCATTGTTTGAACAAGATTTGAGAAAAAGGAAAAAAAAAATTCTAGTTTCTCCTATTCCGAAGTGTTTTTCCCTTAGGAGATCGAAAACAGGCTGAAAACGTTACATTTCACATCACGTGACACGAATATACATTTGATTGAAGAGTAAAAATAATATATAGACACTGTTAAAAAGATAATGGAACAAAACTTGGAGGCAATTTTCTCTTTATCTAATTGTTTGCGTTTTCATTGTAAATATTGCACTGAAGACCTCTTTGGAATTAAAAGTGTTGGATTTGAATGTGTACATGTATATTTTAAGTCTCTTGGAAAGGTTTACATTTTTTTTTAAATATTAATTTTTTAATGGATAATTAGCTTCTCATTTTGTGCTGTCAGTACTTGATTTGGATTAGTTTCATATATTGTCGAGTAAAAATTGAGATAAATACTATTATAGAATTGATTATTACGACTGATTCTATCTCCATTGTCGTTGATTTGATTCTAATACCCTTTATATAACTAATTACACAACACATTATCGGAAAAAAGCTCGTGTTTAATTAAGAAATGTCGATTTTTATATATTAGGCAATTAGATTTCTTTTGTGTCAACGATTTACTCACAGTGCCATGAAGATATTTGTATTCATCTCTGCACAATATTTCTGCCTTGTATCTTATGGAATCAGAGTACAGAGTGATCATCCTTTTAATCGATAGATTTTGTGTATACTCTGCATATATGATTTTAATGAAATTTTATGCAATCTTCTATTTAATATGCTTGACAGATATTTTCATTCATGAACTTTAAGACACGTACTTGAGATAAAGGGACTTATGATACCCCTATGCATGCTATTCTTATTAGCTATGCCATTCTCTCCGCCTGCTAACTCATAAGAAGGTTTCTTGGAAATGGATAAATGATTGCCAGTCGGCCTTTGAAAAAAATAAAATCAATCTTGTCGAACCGTATTGCGTCAGCCCAATTTTCCCAGCCTTTTGAGATTGTACATGATCACCGACCACCTTTGTCTCGATTCCAGAAGCCTGAAAATGTCCTTTTAAAAAGTCAAAGATTCGCCCGTTTTTTGTAATTTCGGCCTCTTAAATTCAGCAACACACTGAAACCGAAGTGTCGTCTTTAAACAATTAATTCTCGATTAAACCAGGCACAATTGATGTTATTACACGCCAGAGACAAAAGCTGCAAACAAGAACTTAACGAAAGTTCTTTCAAATATAGTTTTCTTGGACAACACGGATATAACCATTCATTTTCTTATGAAAGTATCTTTTTAGAAGTAGAGAGGACTTAACGATTATTATAGATGGAAAGTTTAAGGTAAAATATCATGTTTCCAAATGTATTCATTCTTTTTAGCCATATAAGTTGTTAGAGTGATTGAATTTATAAGTTAATTTTTTTACTCTATCTATCTATATACAAAGGACCCAACCTTCGATTTACCTAAATGTCCTCACTAGTTTATTAACGAACAAGAGCTCTAAAATTGGTAAAAATAAGGTTTAACACGCCAATATCAAATGTCTATATCTGTAAATTCCGTACCTGATATCTAAGCAATGGCATTCCTTGAAGGAAGAGTAAGGTAAACCATTCCAAGGAATGCCATTAAATATTTTTTATTTTATCGCTTTCAGCGTAACTTCCAACGTCCTGATTTGATATGTAAGACCTTCGATAATGGCGTAAGGCCGAAACGTTTGTCGGATCACTTATCATGTACTGTTCTTTATTATCTTTATTAAAGCCACCAATTTGATGGCCGACAGCGCTAATGCGAAGGTCTTGAATCCCGGTGAGGGCATGGATGTTTATGTTTGTCTTGAATCCACTACTAGCAAGCTTGGAAGACCAAGCCTCAGTAGGCTGACCCCTCCTAGGTTAAATTTCAATAAAATCCAATGGTTATTTAACATCCTCGACACCAAAAAAGATAAAGCACGAATAGAAAAGTTAGTAGATCTTGATTAAAATATGTTATTGAAGATTAATTTCTGTTACTTTGCACATCCGGGGGTAACTTTGCACAAGAGAACGGAAACATTTGCTGCTTTCAAAGAACTTAGAACTTAACAAAATAAGAGCAGCAAATGTTTGGCGTTACCTTGTGGAAAGTTGCCCGAGGGTGTGCAAAGTAACCCCGGTTTACGGTACTTATTATTGTATAGGAAGGATATGAATGCCTGCATATGAAGGAGAAACTTCTTACAAAAGAAAACATCCGAGATATGAAAATCGGATATATATTTCGTAGGCTATGCCTTCATTCTTAACGGCAAGATTTGAGACTTGTTCATATGTAATTTGATTCTTTGGCATGGAATCTTTAGAACATAGAAAGACATAGGCAATCAACAGGTCGTATATACAAGTTTTTTGTGTGTGGTTGCTAGTGTATGGTTAAATGCAGGATGTGATAGAATAGATTTAGAACCTAACCACCATGAGGCAAAGTCTACGTTTTTCAACGAGAAATAGATATTTTTTATTGAACAGTCAGCGGGCGTTCAGTTGTTAGTGCTGAATTGGTTAAATAACGATCCAAATTACCTCTCCTATCACCACCTTAACTCACTCGGACTACCAAACATTCTGGTTAATGTTACCCATTTCTATGTCTGAATACTGATGAGCATGTTTGTTGGCAACTATTTCGAAATTTTTATCTGCCAATTTGATTTTTTTTAGAATCTAGACTACATACATTATATCTAAAATAGAGATACAGTAAAACTGAAATTTCTAAGAATGAAATCCACTGTTTTTGGGTCTAGGTATTATTTTGATCAGTAGCACGAGATACAAAGAACTTGCGATACGTTTTTATTGTGAATTAAGTTTATTACTAACTGCAGAAAACGGAGATTCATTCTAGAAGATAATGCAAGTACATGTACATTCTTACATTTTGGAGAATATAGATCTTATTGATAACTAGTTAGATAGTTAGTTTGAATATTGAAATTCAAGACGTCTCAATTGGTCTCCAATTCTTGCTCTTTTTCCAAAATTGCGTGCATCAAGATTTGGTGCCATCTTCATATTTACTTATAAGGCGTTAAAGTTATTCAGTTTTTATATTCTCCAAGGTATTTTCATGCTTTCCTAGAAAAATAAAACACTTGAAGATTTATCAATGCGCTGATATATCTAGATGACAGTGTCAATGGCTAGAAACGTTCTTAGCATGCTCGTTACTGTACCCACCAGGTAAATGTATATCCGCGTTCCTTAGCAAATTTAATGAGTCCGGAACAATGGCTCTTTATGATTTATGAACACTGCAGGCGTCTTAACCTTTCGTATAAGCCATAAAAAAATGTCTGGCTACTGAGCTGCTGGCGAGACGATTTTTGCGACCAAAAAGGAGGCATTAGGAGGACGAATGGAAAGAGAGAAAAGTGGCGGCTGACCTTGGATTTTATTCCTAGTAAATAGAGGCGAGATAGAGGCAACATCTGTGCCATAAAACCCATAAGTTGTTGGGAATGGGAATTTCAAATAATTTAGATGTAAAGAGAGACAATATTAACACCTTTAGGGACAAGAAGACATCGGGTGACGATACAAAAGCAACCGACGACAACAGCCATAACTATAAAAGGACAGAAAAGGCTTCGTTTAGAATAATGAAAAGTAGAACCAGCAAAACTTGAAGGTGAACGACTTTTTATCTTTTCTGTTGTACGTAAGTGTTCTGGAAGGTTTTTCCAGCGTAGGAAAAGTTGAGTGTTACAAGTTAAACGAGGTCGAAAAAAAATGGAAAATTAACTGCTTTTTTTTTTTTTAGACTTTTTTTTTGGATTTTATTACATCTACTTTAACGACTTGTTTTTTAAAAGTAAATGTCCTTTAATATATATTTTTTTAATTTTAATGAATTAGCATATCTGAGGTATGAGATAATTCACATTTAATTCATTTTAATGCAAGAAAGGAAAAAAACGTAACATTTTAAAGGGATTGTGTGTTTCTAATTTTTAATTTTTTTTTACATGTTTAATAAAGGCTTGTCGCACACATCAAATATATTAATTTTTGCAAAGATTATAGAGATCGCTGATAAATCGATATCTTAACAATAAAAATCTTTGAAGACTCTAAAGTGATTTATGTATAAATAAGCAATAAATTTTGGTTGCAACCTTGGCATTAGCTAAGTAGACTCAGAAATCAATGAACTTAGCTACATAAAATATTTACTGAATACATAAATGCATATATCTGTTATCTCTTTGGAAACCCAATATTTTTCCCCAGAAAAAACTGAACTATTGCGACTTTCTTTAATTCGCTTCTGCAATTAACTTAGGTTAAGCTAATATTATTTTATTATTGATTGTTTTCTATGAAGGTTTATTTATTCAGTTAAACTCCTTTTGCGATTAGAGGTCTTACTCGAGTGATTACTAGCATAAGGGACATACTACTTTGGAGCGAGAATTTTTTACGATTAGCATTAAAGTCTTTAGGTGTATAAGTCTCAACACCAAATAGAAATTATCAATTAGTCTATCGTAGCTAGATTTGCTCTATGTAGAAGATTCTAACTAGTACTGCTTTTACAAGAATTATAAGAATATAGGGTGGATACTGACTTTTTCCTGTTTTGTCGTTGTAAAAACAGTAGGTTTGAAAACTGTATGTACGTTCAAGGCGAACAGCAACCAATACGTACAATCTTTATCATTTGCTAGGCATATTATTGTTGAGTAATTACTATTGTGTTGTCATTTGATTTAGAAAATTTCTAAGAAATGCAATAAACACTATAGGTGCTTATAAATTCTTTCCAGTTTGTATTTTTGTTTTTTTTTGTTTTTTTTGGAAGTGTTCCAGTTTTTTCCGACTTCACTTGATTTAGAATTCATTTGTGAACTTTAATCTTTTCAAAGCACAATATCTATGATATACTGAACGTGTATCCCTATGTTGCGCAACTTTAGCCTCATCCTTTATATTGAGGGAGGACTATAAAATTTGGTAATACTGGATCGCTTAGATACAGATTAGGTAATAATACTGAATAAAATCTTGCAAACATTCTGAGAAGGAGCTTTAGCTGCGATAAAGCGATCGTCACGTGCGCGTGCCCATGTCAACAATGCTTAATAGATAAACAGAAAGTAACAATCTACTCATTCTTGACGAATCGATTGTTATATGACATGCCATTATCTTGGTATTCTTTACGGTCATTTTTTTTAGTATGGTGCAATCGACTTGAACGGATCCATGACAAAGCCTGAAAAGTTGACACAGCCGAGCTAAGAGCTTGGTGGCAATATTTCTGAAAACAGAATCTTAAAAGGTTAATCCGTTTTCAAGTTATCGTGCAAATTGTGGACGGCTGGATAAACGTACAGACCAAGCGTTCTTATAAGTAGCTTTTACCTAACGCCTAATAAGGATTAATCACAGTGGAGATGATTCTCTTTCTGGCTGGACTTTGTCTAGAGAATTCTCAAGACTAAATTGTATGTAGTGAAAATCAGAAATATGCATCATTTTCAAGAGATCTTAGTTAAACGTCTCCAGGCATTAATGTGCTTTATCCCTTTGGTTATAGACTTTATGGAATAGCCTATTTCATATTTATTTCAGTTAAATTGCAACTGTACCCAACGAGGCCAGGTATGGTCATAGACCAACAAGTGACGCATCGGGGTTACATAATAAACTGGTACAGCCAATGATGGGTTAGTAAAAAAACAATGAACAAACAATAAGTAAGTATTAACAGTACACTAGTGATACATTAAAAAATAGAAAAACAAAATAAAACAAAAAAAACTACATTCCATATACCAAATGTCCGACAGGAACGGACACCCGCAATTAGCCCAAATAAGGAGACCCATTTAATATCTATTAAAGTACAAAACACCAACAAAACTGCAATCTATATATAGGGTTATAGCGCCCATAAAAATTGTCAACTCATGGTCGTAATTAAATAGAAATAAACACGACCGCTACGCAGATATAGTATAGTTTTTTCGTTTTCTCAAACAGTTTAAGATCCGCACCAGTTTAAGATAGCCTACTTGTTAAATTTTGTGGAATATTATAAAGTTTCCCTGGAAATGATACTATAAGAGTTAATCACTCCCTCTATAAATGTTGGACTTGCTACTGATTTTATGAGCTGATATTAGTACAAAGTAAAAATTCTGCAAGAAAAGTGAAAATCGTCTATTCTAGAATTTTACCAAAGGCCTTAATTGTTATTGGCATTACTTCGTTCGTAAAACCTTTAAGTGTATTCATTTGTGGTAGCGTATTATAGGTCCAATTCGTTATGATAGGACCTTTTATTGTGGGGTCCTAAATCAGTTGTGTAGCCTTGTCTAGTTCCACTTGTTATTGGGTATATTGAATGCAATCTAATTAATTGCAGTTGATGGAGGCCTTACAGTACATAGTGGGAAAAAATCACACATCCCGACCGGTATCGCCGGCTTTAGTAAGTTTTAGCAAATTACTTTTAGTTTGCATCTAACCAGTCAGTGACTGTTTATACTATCGTAAACTGTATTTAAGGCGTCTTGCATGCCTCTTCATTTGTATCCTTGATAAAACCAGGAATAAAAGGCGAAACTGGTCGGAAATCTGTGTGATTTCTTTCCCGCTATGTCCATTTCATAACGTAATTAATTGGACTCAGCTTCTTGAACATCTTTTCTTTCGAAGCCTGTTTCAGGATTACGCTTATAGTATGGCTTTGGTGTTCTTCACCACAGTGAATGTTTGTTTCTAAGCAAATCGTGTCACCGTTTGATTTCAGGTATGAAATAATAGGAAATGCTTTTCTTATTGGTATATTTTACGATTATTTACTTCTATTCAAATCTTGACAAGTCCATTAAAACAGGCGGTGTTAGGTTAAACAGTTCTAGAGGTAGTGCGAAACCGGTAGAGGCTGTGTTCCATATTTTCTTATCAGAGACAAATATTGGATTTTTGTCGGAGTGAGTTGCAGAAGCGAATGCCCAGGGTGAAAAAACAGATAAACTTGAGCAACTATTTTTCGTTTTTTACTCGCAACTCCTTCCCTCCCCCCTTTCTTTTCTTTTTTTTTTTTTTAACTTCTCTCGAATCGATAAAGTTCACTTAGCTCGCGTTTTTTCTTCAGGATGAAGGAATTTCCATGGCTGGGAAAATTTTTTGTTGAACAAAAGAGTTGTTACAAACTGTCGTTGCTTCGTTGACACGCCGGGACGTTCCTCGGAGGAAAGGGAAAAACAGGGTTATACGGGGGTGGTATTGTTGGGAGGGGGTAGAAGAGTGAAAGGGAAAGATTTCTGTTGTAGAGAATCGAAACCTTATTCTGTAAGGGGTTGAGAGAAGAGAGAACGCGTTGGCCGGTTGTTGTTGTGGCGCCGCGGGGGAGCAACCGCACCGGGCCCCGGCCGAGCCGACCGACGCCCCCGCCTCGCTAACCGACCACAAAAAGTTGGACGGAAGCGTTCGCAGCTGGAAGTTGTTGTTGCGTCCTCCAATCGGACAAGGAGACGACGCCTTGCTAGCTTTCTTTTCGCTGACCCTATCTCTGTCGATTTCTACCCCTTTCACAATAACTCTTTTCTTATCCACCTCCCCCCTTCCCTTTTCTATTCTCCTCTACTCTCACTCTCATCGATGAAGCCGTGCCTTAAAATCGATCTTGTTACAACTGTTTTCCAAATGGAGACAGATTTTTGACGTGTTCGTGATTGCAGGAAAGTTTTTCGAACTCGTTCTTATTTGGATCAGTTTTGAATTTGGTCAGACTCAAAAATAAAAAAAGTTTGCGCTTTATTCACTTTTTTTTTCTCATTGAAAAAAGAAACTTTAGCATTCACTGTGTAGTTACCAATGAAGCTTAAATTTTGCTTGCTCTTTAAGAATTCACTAACTCTGTATACAATTTGACGTATGGATTGTTTTAACTATTTTTAACAATTTTTCTTTACAGGGTGGTTCAGAGTTACAAGTCAGTTTTGTAAGACTGAAGCTTTTAAACAAAGTAACTTATTTGAGCATAAGCTGCAATTGAGGATCTAATCGATGGTCCAAGCTTTGCTAATACACTTACGGACGTATTCACCACCTAGGATTAAAGTGCGAGTTGGGCAACCTAGAGTTAAACCTTAGCACGTGACTCTCGTTATCCAATAGAGAAACGTTAAAATAACATCTTTCGCCTTAACTCTAACCTTAACTCTAACTCTCAGATTAACCCGAGGTGGTGAATACGGCCGTTAGTGAACTAACCAACTTACTTAAAGAGTATACGCCTTTTTGTATAAGACAAATGGGTTTTCGTTATAATGAAACGTCTTCAAAGAATATCGTACCCTGTGAGAACATTGGGACGCAGATTTCAGTGGTCTTTTATTCTCGAGTTGCGGGTTTGAATCCCGCTGCGGTATGGATGTTTGTGTTTTTCCTTTACTACTATACTGAAGCTAGTCTGAACACTAGACTACTCTATAGACGCATAAACGTTTCACATGGATATTGACAACTCCCATGCAAAATTGTTGTAAGAAATAGAAAAAAATTGAAAATTACATAAAAATAGTTAGGTGGTCCTTACATTCTAGAAGATGTAGATGCAAAAATGTAGAAAAAATTAAACTTTAAAAATTGGTCTGTTTCTTCAAATAGGCTATGAAACGTGTTTCGTTTGTAAAGTAGATCATTGGGCGTACTAAGGAATCCCTGAAAATTACTGCCACCGAAATCTGGATGCTGAAGTACAGGATGATCATTAAGTCCTTTTACTCGAAAGGTTTGGAATAGCTGAGAATGTGCATACATAAAATTTTTGCGTAATGTTCTTAGTCTTAAGAGATAAGTTGATAGGTGCTCAAAATGTCCTCTTGGACAGATATTGGACGCGTGAAGCTGCTTTTCATGCAGCACGCCCGTTTGGATTTTCTGAAGTTCATATTAGAGTATTCTCAATATTTCCAAAATTATTAAGGTAAAGCTCTATGTGTCATCAAAAATGAGTTGAAAGAATCAGTCGCAGTGATTTTCGGTTTCGCATGTTGTGTATTTGCTTTTTGGTGCTCTTTATTCAGCACTGTAAATAGCTTGTTTCTTCGAGGGTTAATCATGTGATTACTCTGTACAAGATTTGTAAAGAGAAATTTTTTTAATATTAATTGAGATTAATTAATTGTAAATTGGGTTTTCTCGAAGTCAGGCTTAACTAAGGAACTCATTGTAAATGCTGGCAGTAATGTGAATGAAAGCAGAGTCTAGTGTGTTCTTATGTTCCGTATGCAAATTATTTATTCTTCAGTAAATGCATTATGTTCGTCATCTTAGGGTATCTTCAATTTACAAAAGCAATGACGAAGTCCAAAAAAATTTTTGCACCTGGATCGTTAAAACTTAAATATGTAAATTAAAGTTTTTAATTTTCAACGAGTTTGAAAAATCTATCTAACCTAACCTCGGAACCTGTCAGTCTTGACTGGATATTTGATTTTAAAAGTAAGACGAAGTTTTATTGATTCTATTCCTCACAAAATATTTTCTAAAAAATAATTTTCAATATGAAAATTCTAGATCATCATCTCTATTCGATTCACGTTTCCGACCCCTTTTCATCCATTTCAACGTTGACTTTTGAGGTGTTGCTGGCCTATTGACTGCCCACGGGACAGTAGGTTTGAGTCCCCATCTCTCTCTCTGTATGGTCATTTCCCCGTTGTCGGCGTCACCTGTGGGAAAGTGGGGCGAGCGCGCTTCGCTTCACTCGAAAGGGAGTCACGTTCGCCCACGCCGAATGCGCAATCTACATGGAAACGAGACTGTCGCCGATCTGTTAACACCCCTTTGAAAACGACTTGGTATTGATTTCGAAATGTTAACATAAAATTTGATTCTGAGTGAAGAATAGTTCTTTGACTTGCAAAAGAGGTTGCTCACCCATTTTGAAAGGGGTCCTCGCCACTTTTCCGAATCGAGCCGACACAGATTTCTCACTTATGAAATGGTGGGTTTTTGAAATTAAACGCAGAGTTTAGGAAATAGGTTTTTGTATGTATTGGATCAAGATATGTGTAAAATATTTGTAGAGTTTTATAATTAATAATTAATTAAATTAAGTTAATACATGCAGTTAATATATAAAGCGAGTTTCTGTAGTGTGGCTTAAATAGACTTAAGCTTGAAATATTAGTCACTTGCATCAATTGCTCAGCATTGAAGATTTGCAGTTACTGCATTGCTAATGGTTCAAGCTTAAATGAAAATAAACGAGCGTTAAAATCACATTCAGAGTAATTAGCTTTGAATACTGAGCGAGAGGATTAATCCGTCTAGCTTTGTTCCACAATATTGGAGCACTCTTGTGATTCATTACATCTGAATGACTGTTTTACAGTTCCGATGAGTGAATTTTAAAATTCGTTTGATATTATATTCTTATCACTGTAAGGATAAGCAATGATGCAATGGTGAATGTAATGTTAAAGAATAGAAATAAAAGAAGAAAAGAAATGTAAAAAGCCCAGAGGTCTCCGTTTCCCTTTAACCCCCTCCCCTTTGGATGTCTAAATGACGCACTACGAATTGCTTACGCTTCCTTGATGACGTCGCACCGTTGCGTGTCCACAACAGTGAAGTGACCGGTGAACTTCGTCATGGCAACGCTCAAGTTCCCACCCGATTTGGCGCATCTTCCACGAATGGGGGTTCGGCTCGTGTTGCCCAGACTGCGTGACCTCTACCCCGTCGCTAAGGAACCTTTGGGTTGGCGGCGCCTTTAAGGAGAGAACAAGAAACGAGGACACATGTCAAAAGAGGGAAAGATTTCGATTAATTGGTTTTTATTATCATTATTAAGATTCGTTTTTAGGTTTAAAGGTTATTTTTTTTATTAAATATTAATTTGATTTTAAAGGGTTAAGAAGTGTTATGTTAACAAGGGGATTATATATATTGATGATGAGGATCGATAGGGAGGAATTGGCAACAAAATTGCGATATTTCATTTTCCCTTCCCGAATGTGTAATATCAAAGACCGGGGCTGTCGAGATGTTGGGAGGGTGGAAAAGGAGAAAAGAAAGGTAGATAGACGCATCTCCGTATCCCAGAGTCCCGCATAGTAGCTTAAGAAAGATTTACCCAAAGAAAGAAAGAAAGAACGAAAGAAAGAAGGAAGACTTACGTCACAGCTGGTCACCGTGAGTGGGTCTGCTCTGCGTGGCAACAACTTTGCGTTCTCCACGAGGGGGCTGCCCCGCACAACGCTTGCGCCCTGCGTGCTGCCGCCTTCCCTGGCATAGCCGTCGTTGCCACCGCCTCCGCGCTCCCTTCAGGACAGAGGCGCCCTCATGCGGCCGATCTTCCACTTACGAGTCGAAAACCCAGGCGCCGAGCGACGATGACGACGACGACGACGAGAGCCGCTTCTGTGTTTCCGCCCGTTCTCGGCCCAATTTTGTCGAAATGTAAGCGAGCTTTTAGTTCACGGAATGAGATAGAATGGCGAAAAAGACGAGATAGAGCGAAAGTGGAAAAACCCGAGCGAGCGCACAAGCGAGAGAATAGGCAATTTCCCCAATCCCGAAAGTCGTCAGTTGAGAAAAGAAAAGGAGGAAAAAGAAGGAGGAGGAAAAAAAATATCCTTCCTTCTCTCTCACTCTCTCTCTTCACTTCCTGCGTAACAAAAGGACGAGGAAAAGGAGAGGAGTAGAAAAAAATTTTCTGCAATATCATCAAGTCCTTAACGAGCGTAAAGATGTCACTCGCAAGCGCTCGAATTGAGCGGGCTGCGCCTCTTGTGCAACGCGTCGAGTCTTGGCAGCTCCGAACCAATTAACGAGGAGATCCCCCGCTACTAATAGTATCCATGACGTAAATCAAAAATTTAATTGTATTCGATAGCAGGCGCGTTCTACCCACGTTCTCTTTCTCTCTTTCTCTCACCCATCGCTCCGAGTGAAAATAATTTTCTTTGCAGAGCGGAACGTTCCATCGTCATGAGGATGGAAGAACAGAAAGCGCGGAAAAAGTTAAAACGTAGCAATCAGGATTGTAAATGTTACAGAGAAAGAAATCTGATACCATCATGTAACATGACTTCAATAGTGAAATTAAAAATTTTAATTCTTAAAAAAAGGTTTCCTTGATTTTTGACTTGACTTTCTGTTCTCCCTATCATCACTTTTTTGGAAATCTTGTTTCAGATAATAAACACCAAAACATTTATACAACTGTCGGCACATAGTAGTGTTCTTCTTTAAGAGAAACTAGGCCAAAGCTCTTTATAGTTTATTATGCCTATTCTATTCTCTGTGCATTGTATGGAGAAAATCCAAGTACACAATATCCACGCAGAAGTCTGGTTTCAAGTAGTACTAGTCCAACGTGAATCCTTAAGAAATTAATAAATGAAAACTGTAGTTAATGCACTAAGAATAAGGAATGATTTTATTGAAAAAATAGAAGGAAATATTCCGTGATCTGGATTCGAACCAGGAACCACGAGTATCACCCTCGTCGCCTTGGAGCATTAATTCCAGTTTTCATTTATTAATTTCTTATAAGTGTTCATCAGCTTTCTGATAGTTTGGAAAGGACGAATTCCCGATTTGCGAGACAGGTGCCAGCTCTATCATTGGGCTTCCATCTTCACTAACTTGTAGACTTCAGGACACTTGGAGATAGCCTTGTTGTAGCGTGTCCGCGAAAGTCCACTTGGTAGAGGCAATGATCGTGATACTTAGTTCCTGATTCGAATCAAGGTCGCGGAATTTTTTCTTCCATTTTTTCCACTAATATTATTACCGAATCCTTAATTGATTTATAATAGAAGTAAGACATGGGCAAGGGTAAATTTCTCGTTATCTACCGTAGAACAAACTTCTAATTTTACATAGGAGTAATCTGGATGGGCAGTTTGAAGTCAAATGCTGGATAAAGGAAACGCATATGGGGTCACCAATCCATATCGACATAGATAACGCTGTACAACATGAAAAAAATGCCCTTTAGATGAAAATATATTTCTTGTATATTTTTGGCTGAAAATAACGAATCTGTAATTATTTTTTTTTAACCATGCACCATTTTCCAAAAAAATCCACATTTTAGCTTTTTACGTATCTATATTGTAGCACATGTAGAAGCGCTTTGCGACCAGTTCCGCATTCTGAAGACCTTCTTATACTTACAGCTCCAGATAAATATACTGCTGATTCAGAGGAAGACACCTACGATGACCCAAACCATCAAGATCCTGACTTTCAACTATCTCCATCTGTGACAAGTTCACATGAAATCACACAGGCAGAGCTTAACGATGGAATGGAAGTATGCTAGCTGAATATTGCTGGTCTGTAATCAGGGACACACCAACAGATGCCTACAAGAGGAAACGGCCAAAAAAACCCCATTTCAGTGTTTGTGTTTTCTATAATCAAGCCTCTGTTACATTTCTCTGAGAAGTGGGTCTCCTACAAAAACGGTACGTGATGGACCATTTTGGTTTTGATATATGAATCGAGCACCTTTTGTTTATACAGAATCACATAGTTTCATCTAAAGGACAGAAAAAAAAGTTCAAATTTGTTTGTACAGTGTAATCGAACTGAAATTTGATTTTTACATGCTATATTGAAACTCGTATAGCATTGTGAATGACGTTTTTAATGGACAAATTCTTTTCTGGCTTTGTATAAATGTTACCGTCAGTTTGTTTTGCGTCTAAACCTAATAGATAGAAAAAAATCAATAGAAATAATCTCTTCCGCAACGAAAGAAGGATAACCCTTGGATACGTTTTTCGATAGCCAAGCAAATGAGATGATTTGGAAATTATTATTTTCCAAATTTATAGCGACACCTGCATTACATTCATCAAAGAATCTGGTACTTTTTCCTGTACGCGTCTAATAAATAATTACCGAGCGTATTAATTAAAGGCAACTTTTAAACAAAACTCATGTCCTGTTTCGAGGGAATGTTTAGTTTCTTGTCGACCCTGCCGAATCTAAAATGCTCCAAGGGTTCTTTCCATCTAGAAATTATAAGTTTTCGAGTTTTCGCGATAAGCTTTACCACTGTTGCACGAAATCACCTAAATCTTTAAACTAGGTTAGACAAGGTTTTAATTGGTAAACATATAACCATAGTCCAAATTGAAGCTCTACTTGAGACTTTGAGAGAAATTGACTAAATCTGTCAAACTTGATTTAGGCAAAGGCACATTTTTCCTATGTACAAGATGTTCCGCAATAGGACATCCAAATTTAATCCTGGGTTTTTTGAGTAAAAAGAAGTCTAAATCAACGTGGGCCTGAAAAGAAAATGGATTTCTCGATAAAAACAGAAATGATTGTTTTAATTAGGAAACCGTTTCACTTTGGACCATGTTAAGTTGGATTATTTTACTCAAAATACTCTTTGGAAAACGTAGTCAAACTATGGACATTCTTTTGCTAGACACCCTCTACTTGCTTCAATAATTTTCTACAAGTTTATCCTTAAATTTTAACGGAGTCTAGTCTGACGTACTTTAACTAAAATAGTACTAGTCACGTTTAAACATTGTTACTTGTTCGTTATAGTTGAAACTGAAATAATTTTGAGTTGTAGTACAGGAGGTTTCCTAACTTCTGTATAGATATTAATGGAACAATTTCTGAGTTTGCTTAACCCTAAGCTTTCATAACACTGAATTTAGGCAAAGCTCTGAATTTTCTAAAAAGCGGTGGTAATGCGCATATTACCTAGCCTTGGCGGCACTACGGACGTTGCCGGTAACGAGTTTCTCTGTATGTGATGCAATTGTGTATACTATGTCAGCGAACGTATTAAACAGAGGGTTCTTTAATTTTAAGCTTATTTATCTGGAATTGCGAGGTATATCCAGAAAGTAAGTTTATTTGATAGTACGAGGGCGTTTTGAAAAGTAATGCCTCCATGGCTGTAACTTTTTTATTTGTTAACCGATTTTCAAAATTCTTTTTGTATCTTATACTCACATTTGTCCTCTATAGATTTGTCCTCGTATATGTAATGCACTATTCCCTTTTCGACATAGTCCCTATCCCTTTCCACGCATTGCGCCAACGCGTGACTAGTTGGGTGAACCCGTCGGAGAGGAATTCCGGAGTTGAATGGCTCTTTGGACCCTCTTCTGGAGTACGATAACGCCCGCACACGAATCGCCACACACCAGAGGCGTTGCAGCGCCTGCGGTTCAAAGATGAATGACTTTGCACCTTGCCACTTTCACCGCTTCCCAAAGAAGAAAGAGCCCCTTAAGGGACATGAGTTGGTTCTGACGACGAGGTAAACGCTGCCATTCAATCCTTGTGTCGACAATCATCTCCGGAATTCCTCTCCGACGGGTTCACCCAACTAGTCACGCGTTGGCGCAATGTGTGGAAAGGGATGGGTACTATGTCGAAAAGTGAATAGTGCATTACATAAAGGACAAATGTGAGTATAAGATACAAAAAGAATTTTGAAAATCCGTTAACAAATAAAAAAGTTAAAGCCATGGAGGCATTACTTTTCAAAACGCCCTCGTACAAAAAAAGCAAGTACACAGACAGAAAAAAAATTATTATAAAAAAATTCTCCGTATCTAGAAATATTTTTATACACAGCTTTCACCATTTTGAAAGCACTTATTACTTCGGGTGCAAAAGAGATGATAGTTGCTCGATGAAAACGGCCAGAAGTTGATCAATGATGACGGGGTAAAAGAAGCACTACTTCGTCAGGCAACTTTTTATCAAGAGGGGTACCTTCAAAATGGTGTTAGCTATGTAGTTTAAGTTATGGAGATTTTTTTTCTGAGTGTATACTTGTTTTTTTAATATTACCAAACGGAACGTCTTTCTAGACAATCCTCTTAATTGAATAATTCAGTACTTTATGATCATCCTATATTTTGTT
Organism: Rhysida immarginata; assembly: GCA_023313115.1. Lineage (NCBI taxonomy): Eukaryota > Metazoa > Arthropoda > Chilopoda > Scolopendromorpha > Scolopendridae > Rhysida > Rhysida immarginata. The sequence goes on from JAHWFO010004499.1 coordinate 5,558,001, forward strand.
ATTATTAAAGTCCTTAAAAAGTTGAAGTATTTGATTGAAGATTAAATTAATTTATATTGGCTTTTTATATTAACTCCCTTCTGCTCTGTTTACAGGTAGGAAAAGATTCTTCTTCCGCACTCAACCAATGATAGATGATGAGGTCAAATGTCGCCAGCTTGTTAACATGTAAATCAAGGGAGAAGCCATTTCAATGTAAGTTCAAATTCTACGTTTTACATTTAATAATAGTTCATAATTATGAAATTATATTTAAAGAAAGGACGACGCTTTAAATGCAAATGGAATTAATCTCTCGATTTTAAATTTCATTTCTTAAAGGGAGGGATTTAGCAGTTACTCTTTTACGTGACGTGTAAATTCGAAATCACTTTTTTAGCAAGGTATTTTAGCAAAATATTTCCGGTTAAGTAAAAGGTGGTGGAGTGTAAAGTTTTAGGGAGGGGAAAACCCTTTTTTAAGCAATTAGTTAATTGGTCGCCGATTGTTAATTAACTCTCCGATTTCAGGCGGAAATTAGAGCAAACGTATTGGGCGTTGCCATGGTGAAAATGGGCCCTTTTGGGCTTTTTAAAATATTGTTTAGCAAAAGGATTAAGAGGGGTTTCTCATTTCCCTTTCGTTCCTAATTCATTTGCTGGATCCTCCTTCCTTTTTTTTTTAAGTGTAAATTAATGTCTTAAATATCTTCCGTCACCCTCTGGCCCTTCTCCTTCGACAACTTGGATCAACATTGTCCATAAATATTTGGTCGGTGAAGGAATTTAAAGAGCTATAAAGATTTTTTTTAATTGGATTTTTTTTGCTTTAAGCATCATAACAATCTGAATAATGATCTTGTTGATTTTTATTCATTGCTTATATACGCTCTTACGAAACAGTAGAATTACTTTATAATGATAATTAGCCATTTGTATAGATAATGAAATGATTTCAATATGGACACCATAGAATATTATAAAACTCCTGCGGCTGCGAGGCATACAGCTTTTTGGTAAGGAGTCCTACAGAACCTGAGTTCATTCTGTCGAAGATTTCTCCAGGGCTCTGCAAGATTTATTCGAGTTTTCTAAAATTCTGTGATCTGATATTTTGATTGGCTTTGTGCGATCTGATGTTTTGATTGGCAAAATATGCTTGATTCGAGAAACTGGTTAGCCGGGGAAACTTTCGAACAGCAAGAGGTATTCCAGAGGAATGTCATATGGGGCCGGGCGTTATCCTGGCAGACATGCTATTAATGGTAATAGGATTAAGTCGCAGGATATCATCCACATATCGCGTTGGGCTGCTAATGTACAGGGTGTTGCAGATAACTACAGGGCAGTATAATGGGAGGCCTACCCGCTCGATTGCAGGTCCCGGCTCGACATCAAATGATAATTGGGTAATTTGACGTTCACCCCTCCCTTTCCCGACTGTGGAAACTGCTGGCTGCTGCAAGCCACCTTCATCTTCCTCCATTCTGTCAGTCGACCGAGCCGGCCCCTGCAATCAAGCGGGTAGGCTTCCCGTTATATTGCTCTGTACTTATCTGCAACAACCTGTACGTACGAACTAAGGGAGACTGTAGGACATGGCATTTCAGGGGTCTTGGCTCGCAATCCAGCTTACGATGGCTTGCCGTTGATTTTCATTGGCTCCAGAAATTTTATCTTTTAGCATCACTGTAGAAAGGAATTGGTATGCAAATCCCTTCTTATCTGTTTAATATTTCTGGACATGTACAAATTCAGTACATGAGATCAATCCAAATGAATAATGTTTAGAAACAAACTTTTAAATCTGGAACCATTGAATTTTGTTCAGAATAAGTATGGAGACTATGGAATTGTTCAGCGGGCTTAAAGTTAATGTAAGTTCACAATTTGTGTATGGCAGGTTTTTACTATTTTTTTGAAATTTCTTTCATTGCATACCGTAGGTGATTTGGATCACTTACATTGTCAAGTAAAGAATGAAATTTAAACATTTTTCCCAATTGTTAAATTTATCCAACCTTTGTCGTTTTCATTCAATGACATATTAATTAATTAACCATATGGGTCCCCATGTTTATTACAAGCATTGAAACTGTCCACCATTTTGTATTTTCCTCAAATGTACACGATGAATCATATTTGAAAATGCCCCTCTGTAATGTCGATAGTTTGTCCACGCAACGGCATTGAAAATTGGTTCTGCAGTTGCTAAAATGCATGAGTTATGACCTGAACACGCTTTCAAAGCATTCTTGTTCTGGCCGTATGGGCTGTAGCATTGTCCTGTTTTCAACGTGATCATAAATTATTTCACTATCATAATGTAGCGTTCATCATATGACATTACACGACAAAAAATATTAAAAAAGCCCTTAACGGTTGCGGTACTTCTTAACACTTTATAAAACTATGTAAACGATGCCTAATGTTCACACTGCCAGATTTTCTTCCGTTACTAACTGCTGGTGTTATTATTGATAAGCCTATCCCCTTTAAAAAAATTGTTTTTGATGTCTTTGGGTAAGGTCACGTGATTTTGCGATGGGTTACACTGAACGAGGGTTATACTGAAAGTGTGATAACACCTGATCTGATAACCCCAACTCCGGGGGGATGGCCGAAAGCGCTAGGGCGTAGCTTTCCAGTTTTCAGTGTGTCAGTTTGGGGGATCGAATCTTTTTGTTGGTATGGATTTTTGTGTTTGTCTCAGAAACGAGTAAATTGTCTGAAGCATACGTAAAGATATTAAAGAATTGCTTAAGATTGGTTAATGAGGGATTTTTATTCTAGGTTTTTTATTAGATTATTAATGAAAACTAGGAAAGAAAATTTTACAGCCTGGATTCGAACCGGATCCTTCAGATCATACCGCTGACGAATTGCGCCACTGCAAACCAGGTAACTGCTCTAACCAAGCCCAGAAGGCATGTAAATAGCGTAACGCTTTCATGTGGCGCATTTGTTTAACGCGTCAGCGGCTTGAGCTGAAGATTCCTGGTTCGAATCCAGTCTGGAATTTTCTTTCTTATTTTTCATTAGTAAAGATATTAGTCATGTGATAGGGCGCAAAATGACTTAGATGTTGATAGGGCCCAAAAATCTAACCAATCACTATATGGTTGGGAGGATAAGCAGCACTTAAGGCCAGTTCATTACCTACTTTCTCAGCTGAGACTTCTCAACAATGTTACTGAAGGCTCACTTGAGAAAGTAGATAATGAATTGACCCTTAGAAACTTAGACATAAATTAACCTATCAAACAATGCCATATAGTCCTTGTTTTGTTCACTGTCAGCTTTTATTTTATTGAGGCTTTGGAAATCATACAATTTCAGATGTTCCTGTACCTGATCCTGCCACTTTTTCCAGCAACATGATCAGCGTTCATCGCTCATTCGTTCCATAGCTCAACCATCTCAAAGTAGACTTAAAATATTACCTATTACATTTCTATTTTCTCCATACCTGTATTCCAAAGAGTTGCATAACCATACATAATAAGCAAAAAAGAAAAGAAAAAGCAGTCATCGGGCATTGAGATATCTACAAGGGGCTAAAAAATGTGAAAAACGACTTGTTTGGGCAGACGCTGCAATAGTGCAGACGAAAACGTCATCAAACGTTGGACGAGGGAGTGCTCGAAATGGTTTTTCCAAAGTGGATTTGACAAGTGGGTTCAAAGATCACAAATGCATCGTCACTGGCGGAGACTTTTTTTTTTAAATAGGACTGTGTTACTCTACTTATGTACTTGGATAACGTCGTTTATTTCGTGAAACGATATTATGATCTTCCGTCACATAAAGGATCCTTACTCTTCTATTTTATTTTTCTATTAAAAAGTGGACAATTACTACTTGATCTCATTTAACCATTTTTCTGACGCAGCGTGAAAGAATAACTTCAACCCGCAAAATTCCTTCATTCGTGAGGGAACAGGAATTGCAGTTTGGATTCCTCATCATTTTACTACAGTTCTTACTCCCCTTTTCTTATCCCCTCTTTTTTATTGTCCCTACCTGTCCACTTGTTCCTCGTATCTTTTCGGGGGATTTTTCGGCCCACCCCCAAGTGGCCTTCTTGGTCATCTAATTATTAGGTTTTCTAAAGAACCCAGCTGTCCGACGGCCAGTGATCGATGATCTGACCCCCCCAAAGGGAGACACTCCGGCAGGTTTCGCGGAAAATAGATCTTCCCTTTCGGTGGGTTTTCCTTCCCTTGAGACCCTGGACGACAGGGGCGGGGGATATTGACCGAATAACCTCCCCCCTCCCCTCCTTTTACTTTTTTTTTCTTCTATGTCTGCTCGAACGCTTAAAAATACAGGATGTAGGTTATCACGTTGCAGTTGGAGCATCGGAATAGTTTTGCACATGGGAGAAAAGGAATAGGGGAGTAAGGGGAACATAGACAAGATAGGTGCTTTCTGTATTGGGAGTACATCATGGGAATACGAACGATGGGAAAAGCGCAGGGAAGAATTGTAAGGAATGATAGAGAGAGGCGATTTCGATAGAGAGGGTCTGATGATATCGCACGAATTATGTGTATGTATATTTAAGTTGATGATAAAAAGAGTAAGCTTGAAAGAGATAGAGGATATTAAGAGGATAAGCTTGGCTTAAAAAGGCACATAAAAGAGGAGGAAAGGTTAGATCGAGGGGAGATATAGTAATGCTTTGTAAATGGAAAGGTAATAACATAATAATGAGGATATTTTGGGGTGGTAAATTGAGTTGTTTGCATAAGATATGCTATAATAAATTATAGTCTTCACCAAAAGTTATTAGGCACGCTTAGTAAACGGTAGATCAGCACAAGGGCATATCTGCCAATTACTAGAAAATGGAATTTCTGCATTTAATCCAAATGACAGCTACATTATAGATTGAAGCTGGAATTTATTTTGATAATTTGGATCTGGAAATTTATTCTAAAAACGTCTGCAAAACTGAAACATTTGCAGTTTTTTCAAGAAAGACTCAGTCTAGTACCACCTCTCTTGGTGCAAGTTAGCGTATAAGTATTATTGTTATTTGTACTGAGTTTAAATTTTAGTTATGAAGAAGTCGATAACAGAGCGAATAAGTGAATTTGAACGTTTGCAAATTCAGCGGTTGCATGAACAGGGTAAGTCTCAAGTTAAATTGCTAGATAGGCAAATGTTCTCGTTGTGCTGTACTAATTCCAATAAAACGTTTTGTGGACACGTGAATAAAGAAAGAGCGGGCAGAAAAAGAGTAATTCAAAACGTGACGATGGAAAAGTGATCCGAGAATCGTTAAAAAAAAAACTGTAAGAAAACTTCTTTGAAGCTTGCTACTGATTGTCTGAAGAAACTGGTCGACTTAAGATTGCAAATCCAAAATGCTATAAGGTCCGAAACCCATATAACATAGGTATCTTCAGAGGATGTGCAAAAACTATGCAATATCCGAGATGGGTCAACTAAAAAAAAGTCCAGATGTGACTCCCCTCCCCTGGACATTCAGGTGTTCTTTTCCTTTCATCCAATGGATATCCATTAATACATACAGAATATCCTCTGTACATACCTTAAGAGGTGATAGAACACAACTAGACAAGCATATATTAACATATAAAGGGGGTGGCCGTGGCCTGGTTGTCTCGTCGGTTGGTTCGCTGATCGATGGAGTTAAGCAACTTCAGGCGCGGCCAGCTGCTGGCTGGGTGACAGCCAGTGGCTTGAGGGCCACTGCTGAGTGGAACGGTTATTTGGGGCACAGCTGTTGGGGGGGGGACCCTAGTCTGACCCATTTGCTGAGTGACCAGTGCTGGATGTCCAGCAGCTGGTGATAGCCACTGGTTTGTTCGTCCGCCAGCAGCCCTTCCATCATGAACCCCCCGTGCTTGACGCACGTTAAGCCGTCGGTCCCGGCTGCTACTGTCATCTCGTAGCACTCGTTAGTTACTGGGATGGCGCAAAACTCCCTCGAAGGAGTAAGTGCCGCAGATTATCGTTTGTGCGATGGAGCATAATAAGTGCGATAATCTACCCTCTGTACAAGATAAGATAACATATAATCCGTGGTAGGAACTCAAGTTTAAAGCGCTAGAGGGTCACTCCACCCACGGTGTGGAACCTGTGTTACTGTTGGCGGCCGCAATTTTGAGCATTTGCTGTCATGGGAGATTTGTGTTGTTTAATGTGATTTTTGTTGAATAAAACATTTTCCTTAATTTCATCGGTGTCCTTTTATTCCGTCTCTGTCTGCCTTGTTTCTCGTCATTTCAGGACCTAAGGAGCGATTTAAAACTTGAATTCGGCATTGATTATTTCGAATTTTTTGCTGTGATTTTGCTTGTCTAGTTGTGTTTTATTACCCTTTAACGTATGTACCATGAGTTTTAGGACACCCTGTATTTTGAATTACATTTTGGATTTATGACATGATTACAACATTATTTCATTATTCATTGGATGTTATGTGTTATATTGGAGAAAGACAATGCTCTCTTGTGAAAAACAAAGTCTCAAATCTGAAAATGGGCTTTAAAACAAGGACACTTCATAGAGGAGGATTGTGCAAATGATCTTTGGTCCGACAAGTCTAACTTAAAGGTGGGCTTCATTTGGCTTTCATTTAATTTTTTAGCATCTGAATTATGCTCCATCCATTTGATACAAAATGTAAGATGTATGAAAATATTGATTTGTAGCACATTTCAGATATTTGTGTTGGCTATGTATAGCGACAAGTGGGTGAAGAATACCTTCCCGAGTGCATGGTCAAGATGAGGAAAACGTATAAGAGGCAGCTAAATGATAAGGGGCTGCATGGCGACTGATGATATGCTTGAGTATGATGGACGCATGAATATTGAAAAATATATTTCTGTGCTGGAAACGAATCTACAGTCTTTGCTTAGGAAGGTTTATGGCGAGACAACCTTGTAGGACCTAGAATTCCAGCAAGACAGTGCCCCAAGTAACATGCCTGAAATCATCTGGCAGTGTTTTGGGCTAATTTATTAGATTGGCCTGCCTAGTCACCAGATCTCAACCCAATTTAAAATCATCGGGGCATTTTGAAGCTTTGGAGTGATTTTCTAATGCCAGTGTCGGAAGTTAGTAAACCACAGGCCTAGGAGGGTAGCTTATGTAATGAAATCTAAGGATGGATTTATAAAATATTAATTAAAAATAATAAAAATGAATAATTTGTTTGCAGTTTCATTTTTATCCAAAACTCACAAGTGAATTGTCAACGCGGATTTTTTATAAGGTGGCTAATACTTTTCGCCAAGGCTGTATTTCTAAGATAACTTCTTTAAAATTATCTTCGTGGATCGTTAAAAATTTTTTTTATCTGGAAGAACATGAAAATGTGATGCGTACTTTGATGATAAGAGAGCAACATTTATAAATTTTCAGATTCAACTTCTTTTTTATAAATTTTTTTTGACCCTTGAAAACAAATTTTTTTTATTGGGTAGGTTTTCTATATTTTTTTTTTAGCCCGTCCTCAAATGGCGAACCGTGATAGGTCAGTTGTTTAGCGGGCGGATGACGTTGTCTCCTACTTTGCTGCGGGTTAACCGTCACTTTACGTTCCGTCGATCAGGCAACTGTCGCGCTTTCTAATATAAAAATCTGTCATTTCAGGCTGAGGCATTAAAAACAAGACGAGTGAAGCCTTTTCCATTTTTCCCCCCTCCCCGCTCTGCTTTGGCGGGTCCGAGCCGCATTTACGCGAGCAAAATCCGGGAGACACTTCACTCTTCACCGGCGACAAGGCAAATTGATTGGAGTTAGCGCAGCTTGGAGACAAACCTTCCCGTTACGAACAAGCGGGCCCGCCGCGGGATGCGCCACTTCTCGGCAAATGGGGACGAAACGGCGGAAAAGTGCCAATGCGAAAAAGTTTCCATCTCCCTGATCCCGGTGATTAACGAGTTCGAAATGGAGCTAAGTCGCCTCGTTCGCTTTTAATTAGCTCTCTCGACGGCGCCGCTCTCTTATAGCGGGGTCCTCGCTCGCACTCGACTCGTCAAAATGGCTTCCCTACCTGCGGTCATAACTGGCGTCAAAGCTTTGACGTTAATTTTAAAATGATGAATTCTTTGCAGTGGTGCATTACGGTCTGTCACTTTCATCCGGTTGCAAACCCTTTCCTGCCACCTAGTGGCCGGTAGTAATATAAACCTCTCGCTCTTTTTCTACCACCCACCAAAACACACACACACACGCACACGCAGATATGCACGCGTGATACCGCTCAAACTTTATGGGCTCTCTACCTGAACGTTACTCGAATTTCTTCTTCAGCTTTCCATTTACGGTTTTGTAATCTATTTTTCCAACCAATCTCCTACTAAGCGATTTGATTGCTCGGTTTCATTCGGGATATTTGGAAATTCAATGTGCAAAGTTGCACTGTTTGTCACCAGCCCTCCGGTTAAGGTAAGAGCAACACTATACATGCGCTCCAGTCGAACCAATCTATTCTATGAAAGCCGATACTTTTCAAATCGAAGTCCCTGCAGAAATATTTGAAATTGAATATCGTTGAGAATAAACATCTCATTTCGGCATCATCAATATGTCTCGTGGTAGTGAAGGCCAATAATGTGACCCAGTATATACAAGTGAAGGATACTATATGAAGGATTGTGTGTGAAACTAGGATATTATATAGAATGTCTAGCATTTTTTGCGTAATAAAAACCTTATATACTTCAGCTAAGGATTTTAATAGATAAACTAGGCATTCTGTTGACTTGTGTGGATATTTTTGGGTATTGTATAAAAGATAACATAGGACAACGAATTAAAACTGTGGGAAACCCAGCATAATTTTCATATGCTAAAAACTCAGGTCAGAATGGTATCTAAAACAAAATTAAAGAAAAGCTGTTCTGATTTCAATTGCAAAGTAAAATTAACAATGTCTAACAAGAGAAATTGGAAATTTAATTAGACATGCCCAGCTCATCTTTCATCGGATATCCTTGGCATTTTCTCGTGGATTGTTAACTTGCAGGTGACCTGAGTAGATTTATCCATGTCTTTCATTGCCAATAAAGGTTCTTGCAAACAAAAAATTGAGATAAAGCTAACACACACAAGGCAATCTGCGGAATTTTAGGAAATGTGTACAGATTATTTTATTTTGTTCAGGTTCTATACAACTACTAGAAGAGGCACCGGCGTTGCCCGGGATATTTACAGTTGTAGGTAAACAGAACAACCTCAAGAAGTTAAATAATAACACAAACTGGTTTTCAGTAATTCTAGTAACATCTCGATCAGACATATAAGGTGTCCGGGAATAGGGATGTCCATCGTTAGATAACGTATTCTTGGGATTATTTGAAGTAAAAATGTCTAAATCAATAAGCAGCGGTTTCTCAATATAAAATCACATTCTACAATCCAATGGCTTAGCCACTAATGATGACCTGGATTGCTTTTTTTTTTGGATTGCATCATCCCAAATATGCAAATTAGGACACATTCAAATGCTATCTTAAAAACCGTAACAGATACACGAAAAATTCCATTTGAAGACTTGTTCAGGATGGAATTACGAACAAAACAAACAAAAAATTTCCAAAATACGATGAACGGATCACCAACAGTCACAATTATTTGTAATTTACAAACAACCACAGCACATAAATAATTTTACTCCAAGGTTAATCATAAACGTGCTCAACGTGACGACTACTGACACCATAAAACAATTGGGCACGGAACTCAACTGGCGAGCATGTAGGTTTCGTCTTGCCTCTCCAAAGCAGAAGATCATGTTGACCATTTCAGGAACAGTGTAGCTTGCATTCCTCGAATTGTTCTGTCTTCTGTATGCTAGCACATGCCTTTTATTTGCTTTTCCTCATGAAAGTGAATGTTATTATGGTAATTTTTGGTAATTTCTTGATTTGCATGTTGAATATTCAACTGTCTATGTAAAGTGTATAGGGAGGTAACTAATAAATTCAACATGTGATTGTTGATGATCCCTTCATCGGATTTTGGAGGGGGTATTTTTTTTTGTTCGGAATTCCATGCTGAACAAGTCTTCAATTGGAATTACGTGTACCCGGGTCCAATTACACATTCAAATTACACAGAAATATAGGATTTGAATGTGTCCTAATTTGCATATTTGGGATGATGAAAAGTGCACCATGCTATAGGCCAGCCACAACTTCTTATTCATTGGATTCATTAAAATTGACTTGGTAGAGCAAGGCCTTTTCAAATGTCCGAGCAAGGGAACCATCCGAACCTGTATCTCACAGTTTCAAACCAAATTGAAATAATTTATTTACCTAAAGCTACTGATTGCCCTTAGCAAATAAGAAATCGCACTGTTTTATTTCTTTCAAATTAAACCACAATAACTTCTTTGTTTGCGCGTACGTAGTCATGCAATAGTTTATTCAAATAGTGCAATGGTTTATTCAGGTGAATTTTGAAGAATTTTAAGGTTTTGTACAATATCTGAAATAAATCTATTTTTCCGAAACTTTTCCTGATTCTTTTTATATTCGCCCTGTAATGCTCCAACGTAAGGTAAGCATGTGTCGATGAAAATCGAAAGAAAAAATTCCAGTATCTCCCTTATTTACTTATTAGTTTATTATAAGTTTTCATCAGCTTTCAGTTATATAGCGATGAAAGTTTGGGGTCCTCAGTTTCGAGCAAATTGTGATTGGATTGGCGGTACTTGAAGTGACTTTTCAGATGTATATAGCATTTGCTTCAGTTAAAGACCTTCGATTACATCGGGTCACACGTACTAGCAATCGACGATAATTTTCTTTGGCATGCCATTTCGCGCTTTCTCTGATCGTTACTTCTTGAGATTTCCACTTCACAATGATGCCATTGCTGAATGGCAGATATCTCGCGTACCACGTTGCTTAGGTTACATCTTTGAAGGTACCATGTTGGAACTCCCTGAGTTCTGTTCAGCTACCAATATGAATCACAAATGAGTTCATGTTTCCATTTATATTACAAACATGTAATTTAGAACACGTAACATTGTTTTACATAGAAGTGAAGGGCCATACTATGGAGGCGTCGGCGATCTTGCTATTATGTACTTAGGGAATTGGAAAGAAAGTGTAAAATTTTAGTTTTTCTTTTGAATTAAGGTTGGCTTGTGCTTATATTAATAACGTGGATTAGTATAAAACATATGATTCCAGCCACTAGCTCGAGGGGGAGGGGGAAATCGGAATTTTTTTGATTTATTTACTTATTTGATTTGTCTTATTAGGTTGGCTTTGAAAAAAATTTCAAAAATAAAATTTTCGAGCTGAATTTGAAAGGGACTAAAAAATTTCGGGGATATTAAGTTTGACAAAGTTCAAACATTTTGAATAATTGAAAAGGGAAACTTTGTTTCAAAAATTGAACAATCTAATCTATGGGGAGATTGAACTCTCGATTGAAATATCGTAAAATCTCGGCAACGTTAAAAGGCTTTAACGACACTTGGCAGTAAAACGAAAGGTGAAAATGGTGGAAATTGGATTAATGTTGGGTAAATATTCGCCTAACAAAAGCCACTTCCGTCTTAGTTTGCTTGTCAGTCTACTTTAGGGAACAGAGCGCTCGCGAATATGAAATAAACGGGGGAACAAATTTCGCCCTCAATTAATAATGAATAATTGAATTGGGAAGCGACACTTTTGAACACGAAAATTTGAATTTGTCCTAATGCAAACGGGAGGGCCACTATCCATCCATCAATTGATCGGTTTCCGCCGTGAATTCCTCCCACGCAAGCTGGGTTTCCATAGGTGTATCGGTGCCAGCGAACGGTGACAGGTTAGAGTGAATGATTTCCTGCTACTGGATTCCATGATTTAATCCATTTGTTAAACAAATGTAAACGGTTGAATGTTGGATGTTCTCATCAAAGACGCATGCGCGGAATGCCAGAACAGCGCCGCTGCGACTGCGCCGCGACGTCGAACGTGCCCCCCCCCACCCCCCCTCGCCGGAAAAATGGTTTTCGAGCTTTGAAACAGCAGTTGACTTTGGATGAGTTACAATCGCAGAAATTTAATATCGATGTCATTTCGTTACAAACAGAGAAACCCGGGCCCCCTAGTTGCCAAAAAGATTGACGGAAAAGAGAGTGAGAGAGGGAAAGTTCCAATGCGGTCTCCGTGTCCTGTTTCTAAAATACAACAAAGAAGGGACAGAGATAGGCAATGGCAAAATGTTACTAAAATGCAATTTTCTCGTTTTGCTGATGTAGCAGATGTAAAATTTGAATATAATATTTAGAAGGGAATAAATGTGTCATGGAAATTGTAAACTGCATACATTGCAGCCATAAAACTTTAAGCACCTCAAGCAGTCAAAGTTGTCTATAGAATCCATATATGTGTTTTGTAATGACTGCGAACTTACGCCTGTAGACTTCTAAAAGATCATAAAGTATAGTCAGAAAAGTCAAAGTCTGGATGTCATTCGAACTTATTAACTAAATTTATTGGGAGCCTTTTATCAAAAAGTTAGTTATAACCATAAGACGAGTTGGGGCCGTGAGTCGCACGTAGTTGGTTATAATCAATCATGATGAAAATCTGAAAATAAAAGCTAATCACATAGAACACGTAACTTATTGAAAACGAATATTTCTTTTTTTTAAATATGTATAAGATATTCAAAAAAAAACTAGGACACATTTATTAAGGAGAGATGAAGCTCACCTTCACTTTGGCTTTTAGCTTGAAATTTGGAAAGTTCAATTTGGATTTACGTATAGGCAACTTGCAATTATCCTTGACCTCAGTAAAATGCAGATTATACAACTTATATGATCAACTTTTTTTTTGCTTGCTTCTCGTGTGCTTGTACGTCCACAAATGGCGTTTTTTCGCTCTTATATTCAAACTAGCAAAGGTACCCGGCGTTGCCCGGGAAAATTACACTTGTAGGTAAACAGAACAATCTCAAAAAATTAAATTAAATTTTGCATTATCTTAAAAATAAACACATGAAAATGCTTAGAATTAATACAGTAAAAATTCTTAATGAAAATTCGAAAAAAAATTTTTTTAAAGGCTCACAATGGATTGACCTCTCCAATAATTTCTTACTCACGTAATCTTATTTCAGATGTACACTTGATGTTGTTGCAATCTCCACTTTTCTCTCGATGTGTTGAAGCAAACTTGGCCATTCATCACTTTATGTAGTCTAGCGGTCGCCGAATCTGTCATTTACTTGCTTCCGATTTGCTCAATACAGCACGGAGCTAAAGGAGTGCTTCTTCTGTTGTTTTTTCACTCTTTCTCAATCGTCTGCTAACTCTTCATTATCTCCAGTTACCGATCATTTTTAAAGATTTTCAAGAAATTGCTAAGTACTAAGAAAAATCTGAGTAACACGAATTCTATGCATTGTTACAAATTGAAATTTATCCATATTGCATCTTCATTTTATGTTCATAGTTATAATTCTTGGAAAGGATTGCTTTATCACTGCATCATCATTTTGTGCTCATTGTTATTGGTGAATTGCACGTTGATACCATTGTTGATGCGAACACGACGGGCCCATTGTTGCACAAACTTTGCCTTGCATTGTTGGTCATGAGATATTCTCATTAATATGCCATAACCATGAATATCAATTTTTTATCGATAATTATTATTTTTCCGAAATCTGAGGTAGACAATGACCTTCCTCATGCTTTGAAGGTAAAGTATGCAAAATTTCATCAAGATCGGAATAAAACTGTAGATTTGTATAAAAAACAAACCCACAAACAAACCCACCCACAAACCCACAAACATCCTTCTTTATATAAATAGAAGAAGATTGTATGTAGCGACCACAAACAATAATCAGAAGCAGTCCACACTGGGGAATTCTACGAAGTTGAGTTTTGAGAACGAAAATGTCTGATGTAAGGTACAGGTCCTGTTTCCAAAGATATGGTGCACACACATATAGAATGCAGAGGAATTTCCCGAAACAGTCGAACAAAAGGTGCTAGAGTCATAAAAGTCAGGTCTATCTATAGGAAAGTGCCCATGCCCTATTGAATAAAAGTATTCCCAGCGCCTTCAGTGTAAGCGCTGAGAAGTTACGAAGACTAACTTTTCAGCCATGATAGATAAAGAAAAAAATTCCACGTATACATTTATAGAGCGTCATCAATTTAGTAGTAATCCACGCTTTGCATAAAGAAAACAAAGCATAAAACTCGTAAAATGGGGGAGAATAGTCCATGTATGAGACACCTTCTGAACACCGTACATTGCAGTATTCATGTGTTCAACAACGCACGAAATCTTTCCTATTTGATATTTACTGTAATGGAAGATTGAATAAATCTAGAGAAAACAATCACTAATTGCAAATCCAATCCCCCCCCGTCCATACATGAATTTAGAATGCATAAAGTCAAAAAGGTGATATTTTGCACGCTCCAAATTTGAAGTATCACCAGATAATGCAGCTGCAATAAACTCTAAAAATATTCGAAATTGTGGTGAACTTTTCCATTTATGGGGTGTGTATGGAAGTTGTGCTGTTTATAGAGCTTCGATGGTTCTTGGGCTCAGATAATTAATGGACTTGTCAAGAACTGGTACACGCCAACTGGAGATTTTGTGGAAAAAATACCGTAATAGCGCAAACAAGCGCCGCATCCTATTTACCGCCGCACCAGTTCTACACTGAAGGTAATAAGCGCCGCGGTTAACTAACCGCCGCGGCGATTATCGAAATTGTCGATGCCGCCACCGAGTTGATTTCAGTTGATTTCAATGCATAAAATACCGCTCTGTATGGTAGATCCATTCTGAGTAATATGTACTGCTTATAATAACCACTTTATCATTTCTCTCTAAGCCAATGGGCACTGCTGATTCCTAGCTCTCAGGTTTTCAGTAAATGTTGAGAGAAATATGCGCCGCACTGAATTTGCTCCGAACCGAATAACCGCCGCGGGGCTTGTTTGCGCTTTTACGATATATGTGTAAAGAAACCATTCTTTTCCATTGTGACTAATTTTCTACGTTTGAATAAGTTTTGAGAAAAAAAATCAAGGCATTCCTTTTTGAGCAACTCTAATTTATTAAGTAGCGGAAGAATGGAGCTACTTATTGTTTTCACGATGTCCGTCTGTCTGTCCGTCCATCCGTCCATCCGTCCGTCCCCTTCATAATTTCCGGAATTTTTGAGGTAGAAGGTTGAAATTCGTAATGTAGCTTACTATGGGCATGTGCACCTTCACTATTTAGTTTGGTTTTGATTGGCCCACTGGGGTCGGAGTTTCGGGGGCGGAAATCAGAGGGGACTAAAATGTCTACGCGTATTTAAGCATATAAAGGAGTGAAATTCGGTATGCAGATTCTCTAAGCAAGATTAACATTACTGTAAAGTTTGGGCCAAATTGTCTGAATAGAGTCGGAGTTGTGGTAGTGGCAGTCACTTGGTTATTAGAACTATGGTAACATATGGCATGTGATATATCATTCGATCGGAAATGATGAGAAACGAAAGAAGATAGACCTCTTTTTCATTTTCTAAATACTACGTTCGAGAAAGTCAATTTTTCAATTAAACAATGTGGGGGGTTAAAAAGTGCAGATAAAAGGGTAAAAATAGATGACTTCAGAGCTTCCGCTACTTTCCTATATCTTCCTCGGGAGGATTAATTTCTTGTTTATATATGCTTTCGAGCTATCTCAAAGTAGTATATTCAGAGAGTGAGTGGTTTGATTTTGTAATACAGGATTATTCAGGATATATCATCTGATGAATTTTGCGTCCAGTAATATTTTTCATTTTAACCAGGTAGATATAGTAGTACGAATATGGGAGGTACAAAATTAGTAAGTAGCGGAAGAATGACGCTGCTTATTGGTTTCACAATGTCCGTCTGTCCGTCCGTCCCCTTCATAATTTCTGCATTTTTTGAGGTAGAAAGTTGAAATTCAGAATGTAGCTTACTATGGGCATGAGTACCTTCACTATTTAGTTTGGTTTTGATTGACCCACTGGGGTCTAAAATACGCGGGTGGGAGTTAGAGGGTACCAAGTGATCTATGTGGTATGTAAAGAAGTGAAATTCGATATGCATGTTCCTCTAAGCAAAATCTACATTCCTATGAAGTTTGGGCCAAATTGCGTTTCAGTCTTACAAAGAGAATCTGAGTACTCTGATTCACCGATTTTGATAAAAAAAAAAAAAAAATGCACGTGTAGCTTTCACCAAATTAAACATACATGCAAAGCCATTCGATGCACTTCTCAAAATTTTCCGAGATAAAAATTCATAAAGTTTGTTATAATTGACTACATTTTATAAATATCCTAATTGTAGCATAGATTTTTAACGTGTTCAGGTGAACTAGTGATAGAGCGCACGCCTTTTCTTTTGCAGATACGGGTTCAAATCCCGCCTTCGATAATTTTTGTTTTTTTTCTCTTCGTAAATTTTTTTAACATGTATGGGAATGTGTAATTCATTTACTAAATATATTTCCGATTTTCCAATTTGGTACCACCATTTTTTTTATAAAATCCATATACGAATTATAGTTAATAATCCAAAGTGGTAAACTAACATTTAAGGAAAAAAGATTAATTATCCGCATTTAATTATTTTTATAAATTTTGTAACTTTTTTGGATGATATTTAACTCACACAAAGATTAAATATAATGCATCATATTGGTATCTATAGTTTATCAATCGCCCTTCATTAACATTTTTAACTAGCACATTAGCCAACAAATTTCAATTTCCTATTTCTAGGAGCAAAAGTTTGTTATAAACGGAATTAACTATTACTCCTGTCTTAACCTACACGTGAATTAGAACTTATTTTGTGTTTTTTTTTAAAAAAGGAAATAAATAAAATTTGTAATAACCTTCAATTTATGTAAAAAATAACCTTGGCAAATCGAAATTTTAGATTATGATAAAAGAAAGGCGAACACTCTTTAGCCACAACATATCAAGAGTGTTTCCTTTTCCTTTATCATTATAATTATCCACATAATCTTTTTTCGTTGGTTTTAAAACATCAGTGCCTTTATTTGTTTTTTATAGTTTTCTTACCGATTATTTTGAAATTTTAGATTATGTTTAATTATAATAATCCTTATATGCATTTTATACAAAAAAATGATGGTAGCAAAATGGAAAAATCGGAAATATATTTTGTAAATGAATTGCACATTCCCATACATGTTAAAAAAATTTACGAAGAGAAAAAAAAAATTTATCGAAGGGATTTGAGCCCGTACCTGCAAAATAGACGGCGTGCGCTTCACCACTAGACCACCTTAACACGATAAAAATCTGTGGTCTCTGTAATAAATCCATATTGTTGCAAAGTAGAACCTTCGTCTTTATTTATATTTGTGTAACATGAATCCAACTTATTCGTATGAATATCATTAAAAATTTATAGATTTGCTGTATTTATTATATTATGCGATATTTATTATATTGTGCGATATTTGTATTTATTAATCATGGTGATATTGCATTTTCTTTTTTTGTAACCTGTAACGTGTTTGTGATTTTTTTTATTGAGTTTATGGGTACTGGTGACCTTTTCAAGTGTTTTTAATTTTTTTACTATTATACTCTCGGTAAGAAAATTTTAAATGTTGAATAGTCATTTGAAATAGAATGAACCATTTGAATAATTTTGTATTTTCTGTAGTGTTATTTTTTGGAAATTAGTTTTGCTTATCGGGTCAACTATTTTTTTCATGTATCCCCTTCCCAATGTTTTATATAATTTTCAATAAAAAATATTCTGAATAGTCGAGGCGACCAAAGTAACAACTGAGAAAGAGCCCTTTCTGATTTATGCATTTTTGAATTTCTTTTTTTATTTATTTCCCTCACCATTCTCCTCCCATCATTTCTCTCGTCATTTTTTCACCCCCTAAACCCCACGTGGTTCTTTTTCAATTTTACCCCCTTCCTTCCACTCTCATGGCACTCCCTCGTCTTTTCCAATTTTTTTTTATTTATTATTCTCTCGTTTCGCGCGATCAATTACAAACATCCAAAAGTAGTGTTCGAAATTCATTAATCATGTGGACGAAGCTTCATCTCGGACTCCGATTGGCTGATCGGCGCTTAGTATTGGTTATGATGATTATGATGATTAATAGGAAATCAATATTGCAGCGAACAGTAGCTCTCGCACTTGTTTCCTTTAAAGATAATAAGTAAAATTTTATTTTAGAATATAATAGCGGGCGTTAAATATTTTTTTTTAATTCGTTTAAAGCGCTAAAATTTGATTCCATTGGTATTCAAGGAGCTTTAAATGCAGATCTTAAAGTAGTTTTCTGAAAAAAAAAAATTAAAAAGTTTCTGAATGGCACGAACAATTTATAATAATATTAATGAACCTCTGCCCTGGTTTGGATCTTGTTAGGATCCCCATTCTTAGAATATGGCTTATGAAAGGTGTCGGAATGTTCCGCACGGATGGTTCACGCCGTCATTCCTTCTGGGAACGATTCGTTTCACCACTTCTCAAAGGTGTTCTGTCACGTTGACATTTGGGAACTGCGTTGGTTATTCATATAAAATAGAATCACAGCTTTGTTCGTTGATCTGCCTTAAGATGATAGCCGTTATATGACAATGAGCATTATTCTACAAAATTCCAAGGCAGATGACATTATGAGTGGCCAACAAACGATCATCTTGTTCGTAGTTGGGTAAAGTCATGTCCTTTGGTAAGATTTCAGTTGAGTTGTACACGCATATTGTAGTTATACAAGGTTCTTGTTCATTACACTCTTTCATCAATTGTTTACATATTTTGTTTGCATTTTCACTTATTACCGGCCAATTTAATAGAAACCTCCGCCCACCAACGTGCAAATCTAGGAGGGGGGGATTATGGACATCATAGTGCATATTCACATCAATTCCAACCGTATCATGTGCAAGAAAGGAAAAAAAATACCCAACAGGCTTTGAAAGGCCAGCATTAAGGAAAAATGACCCTTTAGGCTTTTTACAGATACTGTTTCAAAAGTGTTTGCCAAATGGGGTGATCAAAGAAAAAAAGCCGCCTTCCAAAGGCATATCTGTGTATGTCCATGGGCAGTAGATCACTGGAAAGCGAAGGTCCATGGAAAAAAAAACAAAAAAAATAAAAAATAAAAAAAAAAACCGACGCCCCACTTTTCATCAATTAACAGGATCAGTCGTCGGAGACTCTAGTTGGTTTTTCTCCTAAAAAAACAGGACAGGAAAAACGACTCTTGTGTGTCTGTGACCATGAAGATTGGACTGTGGATTACTGGAGATGCATCGCCTGGTCTGAGAAGTCCGGTTTACAACTGCTCTGGGCGTTAGAGCAAATCATGATATGGCCTGTGCATGAGGGTATAGGCTATGGATCCTCCCTGTTTGTAGTTGCAGTGTGGGAAAATAACTTCTTTGCATTTCTCTGGATTCTTTAATCGGGGTTGATCTAACGTCTAACTAATATCGATACTTCAACATCATAGCTAACGAGATGTACTGTGGTGGGACCTTCAGGAGGGCTATGATCCATGGATACAACACAAATTGTCAGTGGTTTTTTGAAATTTCCATTCAGATTTTTCAGTTTTCTATTGGCTAGTAGAGTCACCCGATCTCAACACAGTCGAACATCTTTTGATAGAACTGGAACGGGCAGTTTAACTGGCTACTGTTGTGCAACTTAATTCGGACTGATATGATACATTCAAGAATCATGCGGAATCAGTGCAAGAAGAATCTAAATAGTTCTGAAGGTAATACCGTATTATGTGGAGTTCCTAATAAATTGGGCGGTAAGTGTAAATATTTTTTATGAATTCCTCCAATTTTTAATTTATTTTATCCTTTCGTTGTCGGGCTCTGTTTGCGGGGATCGATATCAAGGTGATATTTTCTTTGATGGCATAGAATAATTTTAACAAATAAAAAAGAAAAAAAGCAATGATTATGATAAACGGAGGGAATTTTTTTTTTACTGGTTTTGGGTTTCAATTACTCTTGTTTGTAGGCTGGTTTTGTGTGAACTGCTGGTCTCCTTGAATATATCCGCCACCGTTTTGCGAGCCATGTGGGGGTGAGTGGATCGGTAGGGGTAGCGTGGGTGTTCTGTCTCTTTCCAAGCTTAATGGAGTAAATAAGTGCGCCAGGAAATGCAAATTGCCTTGTTCTGCGTCCGTCTTGAAACAATGCCGCCTTAACAATAATTCCGAATGGTCCCCCCAATGCAATTAGTGTCAGCCGTGGCCCCCGAACGCCTTCCTGTTCCCTTTCTGATGGCGGAGACGAGAGGTTAGGGGGAGGGCACCATTATCTCTTCCCGAAATAACAAAGAATTCCGAGTAAACAAAGAGTTAAAAGAGGAGAGGCGCTAGCAATGTTTTCCACCTTAAATAGTGTTTTTTTTTAATTTTCTTTTCTTTTTTGGTAGTCGGTGAATTATCTTTTCTTTTCTTTCTTTCTTTTATTTGGATTTGGAAAGTTTTGTTTTTTTCTTCTCTCCTTGGTTTCAAGGAGCCACTTTTTATTGTAATGGAGCTAAGAACGATTTCGCAAATGCACGATTATAGTGAATTCTCGTTTAACAATTGAATTCGTGATACGATTTTGGGAAAGTAATGCCCGTTTTCCACTTTAATTAACTGAAATGGAATGCCTATACGCCGCTAGGTGGAATAACTCTTACATTATGGCTGATATAATTTTATCAAGCTAGATTAGGTTAAGTTATGCAACCGAAATAAAGACCAGCCTGTCTAATTCTTGACCAATGAAGTATATACCGCTACCAACATCCACAAATCGATCTGGCGAGACAATTGTTGATGAGCTCAATGTGCTAAGGCGAAGCCAGAAGGACATGGTAATTCATCGAGTGCCCGAAAGATTGTCCTAAACTGACTGCAAAGGTGGCGCAAACGCTTTGCCTGTATTTTGAATAGTACCTTGCTAAATACAAAGAGCTACCCTTATTTGAATATATATATATAAAAATGAGTTTTATATAGAGAAATATTTTTTACTTGTTCCAGGGAAGGGTTTATTTAAATGCTTAATCTCTCACGAGAGGGCGATCAACGCGTCCGCATATTTTTTTTGTTTTTTTAAACAGCCGTAAGGTTGTTAACTGACAAGTGAGTATATTTTTTACAAGTTTTTCTGTTCACTGAAGTATTCAAAATTAGTATTATTTTGTAATTAATTGCAAAAAATTACAATCTACTGATTCTTCAGGAGGGCAATGATCGATGTATACATCTCAAATTGTCCGCAATTATCGGACACGTGATTTTGCAATTATCTATTAGTTAGTATAGTCATCCGATCTCAACACAGTCGAAATCTTTGGGGAGGATTGGAACGGGCGGTTCAACTGGCTACAAGACTTTGAGACTTTGGACTGCTCTACAAGCAGTATGACTATTGTCCCTGTGGAACGTTTGAGGAATCTTGCGGAATCTGAGCAAGACTCTAAATAGTTCTGTAAGCAATACCATATTAGGTAGAGTTCCTAATAAATTGGCCAGTGAGTCTAAATATATATATATATATTTTTTATAAAATCGTCCAATTTTTAATTTATTTTATCCTTTCGTTGTTGGGCTCTGTTTGCGAGGATCGATATCGAGGTGATATTCTCTTTGATGGTATAGAATAATTTTAAAAAATAGAAAAGTAAAGAGCAATGATAACGAAAGGGGCGGAAATTTTTTTACTGGTTTTGGATTTCAATTCTTTTTTTTTTTTTAGACTGGTTTTGTATGAATTGTACTGGTTTTTAGACTGGTCTCCTTGAATACATCCGCCACCCTTTTGCGAGTGGATCTATAGGGGTAGAATAAATCATATCCTCTTTTACTACAATATATATTTTTCTTATTTTTATTTCATTTTATTTTTACGATTAGATCCACACCGGGATCACTTGACGAATGTATGAGTGCAGCCCCGGCCGCGGGCGGCGGAGGATTGACGTAAATCAAGTAATTTGAGATGTAAATTTATATGCAAATACTTGATTATTGGTAAAATTAAGATGGAAACGGAGAATATTGAATATTGTTTTGCAAAGATAGAATTGGTATTTGATGCATTTTTCTCATGTACTTTGCGAAGATTTGTCCCTCACGGGGGCCCCCCCCCCCCATAAAAATACTGGCTACGCCCTGCCTAGGTCGAAACGCATTGTGAGTTATTTTATATTTCCAGGTTGCTCTAACTTGCATACTGTTAATTTTTTAATTAAAATAATTACGGTATTGTATAACGTGTTACGAAGACCAGAAATCAAAAGATAAAATTAAGATTAGATAATAAGCATAAAATAATAAATATTAACTATAACTCAATAAATTAATAGAGAAAAGTTACATACAAAGAAATTATTGGAAGTATTTATAATAAATAGAGAAAATAACTCTCTATTTAATAATGTGAAATAACTTGGAGCGAATCCAGAGTTGTCCTCAATAGATTGTTTTAAGACTACAAAAATTAAAAACATAAAATTAAATAATAAGCGATTAGATTAAACTTAAGTAAGGAATTTATAAAATCCGCAATTATTAAAATTTTTAATTATAATTTAAAATATTTCTAAATATTGTAAATGACATATGAGAGAGGATTTGAAAGTTAATGGCAAATATAGGGACTAAAGGCTATGAAAAGCAAAAACTCTAAAAGTTAATGGCAACTAGCGCGGCCTAAAGTTAAATTTGATTTGCAATGAATTTTAGAAAGGGTGCATATCTAGGCAGCTTAGTATTTAGGAAGTTAATGTGTTTCTTTGATTTACATATTTTTCTATATTCTCAAAAATAGAGATTTGAGAGATTTTTTGCTCGCTTAGATTTGCTATTACATCTAATTCTAAATTTGTATGCTTGATATAATGGCCATAAGCATTATTTCATATTCACATGCAAATATTCTCCAATCCTTTCTTTTAGGTAACATTTTAAAATCAAATAGATATGCACTCTGTGGTTATTACGTTCGTTTGTTACCTTCCTGTTTTCTCCTTCCTATATTTGGTTCTGCTACAGCTTCACTTTCCCACTGATTATGCTCGTCTGCAATATTTGCCTAATAGAAAACTCTCCCGAAAACTTGTTCCCCCTTCTCCAGATAATGGACTTAAAAATCAATGGCCATTTTTACTCTCCTACCCATTAATACCTCAGTGTATATATTATTTTTGAGAACGTTTCAGTTCCAGTCATCATCGGAGACGCCTGGTCTCGTGGCCTATATCGCACGTGTACGAGGGGGTCCTTGATTAAATTTTGACCTGCGCACATGCCAGTGTTTCGGTGGAAAATTAAGTTATACTGCGCTTCCATCGGCCTCAACTTCCGTCTGGACAATAACTCTATTGTGTGTTGGGTGAAAAAGAAGACGTTAAAAAACACAAAGGAAGAAAGTCCATTAGCCCCTAAGCAACCCAAAAACCTTAACGCTTTCATGTCTTTTTCTGCTCCTCTTTATTCATTTTTATTGTCCAGCTTGTCCAGAAGTGTAATCGATATTTTTATTTCAAGTTTCTTCGAAATAGCTTGTTTTATGCAGGGAAAGAATATTATGTAAAACCTGAATGGAAATGTCAGATAAGTTTCATATTTCGGTCTTTGCTCATGATGTCGGTTTATTAGGTCTTCCAGAAGGTAATCAAATCGATTAATGAGTTCGTATAGGAAAGATACCCAAGTAGTCCTAAGCGTTAGGCCCACGATATTTTAGCTTTAAGATTCGATCAATAGAAATTTCCATTAGAGCACTGACATTTGAAAATTCTTTCAGAGATGTTTTAGAGGTAAATTGATCAAATTGGAGGATTTTCAGAATTCATTGTTTCTTGAGTTTTTGTAAATTTTAAAGAAAGCTTATATTTAACATAAACTCAAATTAGCTTACTGATACAATACCAGACTAGAAACTAATATACCCAAAAGATTTTTTATGGCCAAAAAAAAACTTAGAAACTGCGTCATCGCAGCTGCCGACGCGGCTTTTTTAACATGGTGAGACGAGTTCCGAAGGTCCTCAGAAGCTTTATCACAGGTACCCAGAAAAGAGAACGAAAACGTACCAGTATTGTAGTGTCTTTTTTCAAGGATGCAACTTATATTTCTGTAGGATTAAAATTCGAATTTATAGGGTGATGTCTGAATGTTTTTCGTGCATTTTGTATTTTTTGTCGTCTAAGGTGAACAGCTCGATATTCTCATCAGAAGCAATTTACTTCTCTCAAACCAAAATTCAGCGCCACGCATTATAGGCTATCTAAAGAAGAAATTAATTATTTTTTGATAGAAAATAATTGTCAGGTTCAAATTATCTGAATTTTTTAGGAGAATTGTCTTTGGTCTGCTGTGCAGAGCCACTTTTTTAATGATGATTAGTGCTCTTCATTCACGTCTTAAATTGGATTTTGAGAAGTATAGGAGCAAACGAAGAAAAATTTAAAATTAATTTGTGATACTTAGTAATATTTGAAAAATTTATTCGTTACAAATAGAAATCGCTGCTGAAGAATAAAAGCAAAAATGGCGCAGAGGACTCTGGCGGATTCTTGATGAACTAGTTGAAGCAATACCGAATTTTTGAACATGATGTTTTTCTTGTTTTATTCCCTGATTCTATGACTAGGAATCCTCTAAAGAATTTCCATCCATTTACTTTTATGATTATCATGTTTATTACACATCAGATGTTGGGTTAGAGCAAGCTTGTGCGTTTTCGTGAAACTGATCGCGAACAATGACACTGAATTGGAAGAAATAAAAAGTTACGTGTACCTTGAAGAAGAATTAATTAAGGATGAACATATATAAAGGAAATCAACAGGCGAATCTTAATAGGATGGAGCATTTTTGAAAATAATAATTCATTCCTAAAGCAGATGAGAATGAGCAAGCTATCATTACCAAAACGAAATTACAAAGCTTATGTTTCCGTAATGATTGCTCCAATTTTCTAATTTTTTTCAAATTTATTATAGAGATATGGATTATCGATTATCGATATTTATGATTTTTCTATGGTATCCTTCGGAATATTGACCACTGGTCAATACAAAAATTTATTATTTTATGTATATACTCTAAAACTGTTTTGGTTCCATTTTGCTATGACTCACCGTTTTAGAGATACAGCATATTTTGGAAATTCTATTTCTCCCTGATATCTCGGGAACTATTGGTCCCACAGAAATATAGATGCGATAATGGTAATCAGCAATGAAAGACACATTCTTTTCATATATCATATGTCCCGCACCTTAAAAAAGTGCGAACAGTCAGAAATGTAGAATTGAAAAAGGTGCTCCTCTCCCTAAAAAAAAAAAGGAAAATTTTAAACCAGCCCTTACTTATGGAACAGAAACATAGACACTAAACAGCAAGGCCACCCAACGACTAAAGCCGCTCAACGACGAAAAAACGGATTCTTATTCGAGGACTAACAAATGCTCTACATCTCAAATGGACCATCCTCGACTGGTATTAAAAGATCATGATGTCCCCATCCCAGATTTTGAAAACATGTAGAATCCAGCAGTGGCTTGATAAGGATTGAAATCCTTGATAATGCTATATGGGTTAATCATGTCAAGTTTATAGAAATTATGTATACAGGGTGTCTCTCAGTTGCCTGTATAAATTTTGGATGTTGCTGCCTGGCTAGACTAGGAATACAAAAATATCCAGTGAACATATGTCTGGAAATGCTTACTTTTGCCGCTGAGCGGCTCTGAAGGTTCTTAACGTCATTTTCGCGAGACAAATGTCTCTAACCGAACATTAGTAACTGTACCGAGTTCTGATAGTTGCCGATTGGCTATATTACTAATGTATTGTTCAGGACACTTTTTTGTTCCTTGTTTTGCCAGGAAGTACCTCCCAAAGTTTGTACATTCAATTCAGGGACATTTTCTATATTCTTATTAGTGAGGACGTTTTGAAAGTTTTATTAGTTACAATATTAGCTAAAGATTATTGCAAAAGATTACGTCGTCGTCTTCTATGTTATTCTGAGAACTTTTTAGAAATATTTGATAAACTGAAATAACGACTTTTGAGATAAAGAGAATTTATTCTGTGATTATGTATGCCTGAAAATATATTTCTTTCTAAAAATTCGACAAATCAAGAAGAATTTACCTTCAGAGACATAACTTATATATTAACGAACAAGCTAGAAAGCTTGAAAACATTTCGTACAGAGAGTTCGTCGGTGAAAGGGAAATGGCATGGATCCGTATAAAATCGGTTGTCGATCGTTCGAACAAGGGTAAGAGAGCTGGAAGGAGACGAACTGTTTCTTACGACAAGTTAGTGAGCCGAAAACCCGACTGATCGTTAATTTCCATGTTGGCCTCTTAATTACACTTTTCCGTTCTTTCCTCCGGAGCGGAGCGGAATCGATGGGCGCGAGAAGAGAGAGAGAGAGAACGACTTCATCGAAACGACTTCTTCGACATTGACACTTGAACGCTTCACGGCGTCGGAGATTTGTCGCAAACGATGTCAATCAATTTGTACGGGGGGAAGCAAATAAGAAAATAAAATGAGAAGAGAAAAGGGGAAGAACTCTACCCTCCTCTTCTTCTCTTAAAATCCATTCGGCAAATGGGGGTCTAAATGGGTTTATTGCTAATGCGAAAGGAGTAAGTAACGACTATGATCCAACCAAGGAGAAGGAAAGGCTTATTTTTTTTAATTTAAAAAATAAATGAAATTTATTTAAATTTTTAATTTCTTAATTAAGAGGCAGCTTTTTCTTAATAAATTTAAAAATAGAATTCAGAATCTTTTTAACTTCTTCTTGGGTGATTGTACTTAAGGTAATGCCTGTTAGATCATAACTCTTTTATTAACATTCTTAGGCTATATGCAGCTACTTCGGTGTATAAAGTACCGGGTAATTTTAAAACTACGTGTTTAGTACAGAATATGAACGAATAGCAAAACTCTCGTAGTATACATATATCACAAGCATTCAATGTGGAATATAACTGCCAGACATTATATGCGCAGGCGATTTCCTAATTCTTGCCTTATACGGGCCAGCATGTTTATATTGATGGCTTCACTGGCGGCAATAATTCATCGTCGCAACTCTAGAAGATTTCATGATATAGATGGAACATAAACAGCGCCATTGATATGCCCTCACAGAAATAAAATCACAGAGTTAACCTAGGTGGACAACTGCGAAATGCCAGGTCGTCGGACTACGTTGTGATAATGGAATGGTCGTTGGAATGTTTCGGAATTATTGACTGCGGAACGGCTCTAGCATGTCGCAGTAGGTTATCTTGTTACTGTTGTTATCATGAAAAAAGCGGACCTAAGATTTTACTTTGTGATATGGGGTAAAAGACATTGGTCTTCGGGGCGGCCAGGATATGCTCAGTGGTAACATGAGGATTCCATGTGTCCCAAATGCGCAAATTATGATTACTTGTGTTTCATTGTGATGTATGCTAACTTTGAGAGTTTTCTATTCACTGATTGGCTCAGCAGGTTGCGTGATCGCCTCTGATGCCCGAGTACGCGGGTTCGATCCCGGCCGAGGACGACGAGGATTTTTCAGGGGGAAATCCTGAGATCACGCACTTCCTTCGGAAGGGAAGTAAAGCCGTTGGTCCCGTGTAGTCATTTGCCGGCTGCACGTTAAAGAACCCTTGCGAGGCAAAATTTGCGGCCCCTATAACGCCGTCCTGAAATGACCATGGCAGTTGAAAAGGACGTTAATACCAAACAAACCAAACCAACCAAACCTATTCACTGATAACTTTCTTATACGTTGTTCTATAATGTATTTACACTTTGTGCTAAACACAGGAAATAAGTCCATTCATTTCGAATTACCCGATGTATGGTCTTTCTGCAGATATTGGATATTGGCCGCAGTATATCTATCTTTTGGTCAAGAACTCGTTGGCTGTTCTTCGTTTCCACTTTATCTGATTTACACTCTGTCCAAGGAAAGAAAAACTGTGTCAAAGGTTGTTAAATTCAAAATTAGCCAATCAGATCGATTTAGGATCACTCGAGAAACTGCTTTTGGTCTAAAAACTGCTCTAACAGTCCCACAATGCAACGTGATTCAACGTGGTTTCTCACCCTTCCTAATCCTGAATTGATTAGTAGATATCACATGGCACCTTGACCTAGTTTTTCTTTTATTGGACAGAGTGCAGGTGATTATTAAGTCTTTTTATCTATTCTGTAAAAACATGCTTTTTTTGCGGAATGAACAATAGTTTGGGAAGAAATCGCACAATAGGACACATATTTTAGTGAATTTTAATGTGCATACCTTGCAAATCATTAGGGGGGCTATAATGCGTTGTTTCAATTGTTCAGTGCGATGGATTTTCACCTGGAAAAAAATAGAATTTATTTACCCCCCCCCCCTCCCTCAGACAAACAAGTCTAAGGAATCAGCTCTTAGACTTTCTCCCATACCTCAAAGTCTTGGTGGTTGGGCCAACTACCAGAGAAAGCGTGATTCATATAGTCGCTATCGCAAAATTGGTTGGTGACCCATTTTATCGGAACATAGCAGTGGCTCAACCTTTGCTCCAGTATATCGAGGTATGTATTTCCAGGAACTGTTTGTTCTGAGAGCATGAAGGTTCCGTGTATCTTGTCCTCGTTATCATCAAACGCACAGCAATCTGGTGTTGTTAGCTTTATTTCACCTTACCTTTACAGAAAATTTTTGCAATAAGAATTACTCTGGTAGTTGATTAACTGTTTCGGAATAGATAGCATACAGGCGTTAGTTGAATACAGCCCTCATAAATATTTCTGCCCAGAAGATGGACTTTGGATCAAGCAGTTAATTCGCCTCAAAAAATATTTCTGTTTGTGATCGCATATATTTTGAACCGCAAATGGCATCTTTTGCCATTTGAATTAGTAAAATATGATTTATAATCTGCAGTGCTTTGACGTTTTTATCGTGTTTGGGAAAAATCACTGTTTTGTTCAAAATTTAAAATTCTTTGCCAGGATTAACATGAAACTGAAAAATTCTTAATTCAAGGTTTTTTTTTAATTAATAAAGAGGCAGTTTTTTTAAACTGGGCCTAATAGTGGTCTAGATTATTAAATTAATAAAATTGATTTGAATATGCATTAAGTTAAATGCACAGTTTAGAAATGTTGAGTAAATGATTACTCATAAAAAATAAAGAGATATTATAAGCTTGATTAATGATATTTATAATAAGTAATAATAATAAATAATTTAATAATAATCTTATTATTTTATGAAAGATATTTACTAAAGAATTATATTGAAATCTTTTTTTTTACTAAAGAAAATAGAAAACTATCAGATACTATCTATCTATCTATCTTAAATAAGAATATTTATAAATATTTATTAATGTTTATGAATTTTAAGTAGTAATTTCAAGTGCTTTATTATTTAAAGTAAATAGAATTATAATGCCATACATAAAAAAAAAGCTCGACGTTAATTATTACTCATCTTCCTGCATTATGGTTGAAAGGAAAATTGCAGTTGAGGTCCTCGAAAATTTTCCCTTCATTACCTTTCATAGGCTCAAATCTCTTTTATCCGGCTCATCAATATTCAGATGGCCCCACCGCATAATGATATGCATTCGTGTTGGTCACCCTAGTGCGACCCTCTCCCCCGACCATTTTGACAACTCTTCGCCTTTGCAACAAGTGCTCAAGTTGGGGTCAGAGGGTCAAAAGAACGGGCTTAGAAGATATTAACTGGGTGTCGATGGTTCACAGTTATTGTTATGGAGAAGCGCGTGCCTCTGTCCGGCACACGTGACCAATGGTGCTCTCCTGACTCTCTTTGTCTGGGTCTGACCTCCGTTCGCGGGGGGTCACTGAGCAACGAAGGAACAAAACTAGTTTTTATGCGAATTAGAATCAGCTTAGAATACACCCTCTCTCTCTCTCTCTCTCTCTCTCTCTCTCTCTCTCTCTCTCTATTTCTCCCCTTTTGGGAGACCACGCTTCGGGAATGGCAAAAGCCGACCCCGATTGGACAATAGCTTGGTGGCCGGCCGCTCTTTTGCATCTGCCTTTCTCTCTCTCTCTCTCGGAAACAAGTTTAACTTTACGGCGTGTTTGTGTGTGTGCAAGGGCCACTGGTGACACCCAGCGGGATTTAGTTTAATTTGGGCAACGTCCCAACAGAAAGGAAATCAAGAGATTAGGTTAGCATGGATGAACTCCTGAGAGAAGATCCTCAGCAGGATAATCAGAATTGGAAAGAGGTTTATCCATATATAAAGGGATCAATTCTTGTACCATGGACGATGTTCTAAACAAGACTTTGTCGCTCTTTGGAAGAAGCATCTTTTCATTGCGTAATGTGTTTATATGTAATAAACGGTGGCAGATCATTTTATCATGCTTTTGGTAATATAACAAAATTTTAATAGAGTATATCGAAATATACATTCGTGCAACTACCATATTAAATTTTTGTGAAAAAGTGATTTTTTTTCTCATTTTTTTCCTTAGTCTGTTCTCATCCATAATTTCAGGTGAATTTCACATATATGATACTCAAAATAGAGTAAAAAAATAAGTAATGCCTCGATTTGACTAAGTGACAAATTTATTCTGGGACGAAGTGAATGTGACGATTTGAATGAGTTGACTAGAATGTGAAGCAAAATGAAGGTTAAAACCGCAATAAGTACTTTAAAAAAATTCTTGAAAGTCATTTTCTCCAAAATAACTAAGAATATGATATGTTAAATAGAAAATTTTATAGGGCTGAGGCATTGATTGGAAGAGGATTGATAGAGGCCACAAAAAACTCTGGTCGATTTCGCCTTTTAATTCCAGTCTTTGTCAAGAATACAAATATATCCAACTATACGATTTTTTAATACAAATAAATGAGTAGTACAGAATGAAATAATAAAAAAGGCTCCTAAAAGAATTGGTTTTGATCAATAAGATGTAAATAATTTAGTGAAGGCGTCATACGGCCTGAGCAAGGATTAACTTATTTTCAACAAATTTTATTCGTTATTGAAATCTATGACTGCATCAGTCACACGAATAAATTCTTTAAGGCTGAAAAGAGGAAGAAGAAGAAATCTCTGAGTCTGTTATGTGTCCGTTAAAAATTTTGTATTTTTGAAATGCTGACTTCGTTTTCTTAAAGATCATCTGAAAGACAGACTCTATGTCTCTTTGTCTTTATCGATGAAATTGATTTTTTATCTTTTTCCTGAAAAGAGGATAGGTCTACCTCAGCACTTAAACTTAAAAACTTCATAATCAACTTACTTTTATCGATGACCTTTTCCAATTTTTGATGACTTTCAAGAATCCGAAGACAGAAATTGATAAAAAATCTAAAATTTTCAGCTGAGACAATTACAGACTGAGCTTTCATTAAATTTTGATGGTCTAGGAATATTTTTCCAAAAAATTCAATTGATAAGTTACTATTTTTCATGTACTGCATCAACTGTTAGTTTTCAGTAATGATAGTTTTCTTTCTTTCTTGCAGACCATTCGTCAGATATTCTTTAATTATGTATTTCTCTTTCATATATTTTGTTTTTAAAAAGTTTATTTATGTATGCGCGGTTGTTCTGATTTGATTGTACTCTGAAGAAAGCCTCGAAAAATATAAGTTTTTATTATTTATTTACTTATTTACAATTTTGCATTTCAACATGGAATACGTACATAACTAGTAAGGTTAATCACGTCACCTATTACAAACTACCGGTGATACAATCCTAGAAATATGTCCTTTATGATTCGCACATTTGCTATCTTTACATGCTACTATTTGACTACGTTCAATATAAGTAAGTGAATTCCACATTATAATAGTGTTGTACGGGAAATAGGCCTCCAACCATTTAGAAATTCTTTCAGTACAGATTTTATACCTCTGTGTCTGACGAGTTTTGTCAGTATTTGACA
This sequence comes from Rhysida immarginata, assembly GCA_023313115.1. Classification (NCBI taxonomy): domain Eukaryota; kingdom Metazoa; phylum Arthropoda; class Chilopoda; order Scolopendromorpha; family Scolopendridae; genus Rhysida; species Rhysida immarginata. The sequence goes on from JAHWFO010004499.1 coordinate 5,589,958, forward strand.
TCCACGATCTTAAATGATGCATCGGGTGATTTTCATCTGTAACAGCGAAAGAAAACTCACAGAGTCTCGCGTAATCTTTAACGTAATCGAAGGTAGGAAAATCACATACTCTACATGTCTCTGTGATGGAGGCAAATTTAGGCAGATTCAATGCTGCCCTTATAACGTCATTATAAGCTGTTTTAATTAACGTTAATTGAGTTTTAGAGGCCGCCGACCACAACGCTTCTTAGTACTTTTTTTATTTCGTATTTCCTGAGAGTTTTCTTAAGCCGCCCAAATAAAAATTTTAATTTTAGTAATTCAGTCAACAACTCCTGTATATGTGAAATGAATGACAGTCTGTTATCAAAAATGATACCAAGACTAGTGACAAATATGTAGAGCGTTATTCAACATTTTCATTCCATGGTTTGGACCTCTTGCATCTATTGCAGTCATTTGGTCTTTAGAACTATGGCAAGTTAAGGGGTGTGATATATCATTCGATCGAAGATGATGAGAAAGGAAAGAAGATAGGGTTCTTTTATATTTTCTAAATACTGAGTTCTAGAAAATAAATTTTTTGTTTAAAAAAAAAAATTTGGGGTTAAAACGTGCAGATGAACGTGCAGAATTGATGAACTCGGAACTTCCGCTATTTTCCTATACATTCCTCGGGAGGCTTAATTTCTTGTTTTCATCTGAAATAATTCGTTCTCGCAGATAGATTAAGTCTTTTACACTTTTTTTTATATTTTATTTAGTGATTAAATTTTGTCTTGGGTGGATTTTTATTATCGACAAGCTTTTATTATCAAATTTTTTTAAATTGACAAGCTTAAAATTAAATATATGAATAGTATAAGTGCTGTATAAATAATGACATTGATTGTAACCAAGACTCTTATTCTGATTTTCATTTATTTTATTGAGGAACAAATTATTACTTTATTATTCAGAAAAAAGTAACGTTTGGAAGATAGAATAAGAATTGGATAAAAAGAAATAGAGATAAAATTATGGGGGGGGGGGGGGGGGCGGTGGCGAAGATAAAGTGTAAACATAAAGATAAAATATAAATTCGTAAATTTTACAATTCCATTACTTCTTTTCTGTAAAAAAATTAAAATGAAATTAATAAAGATTTTTAGCACAAGTGCTAATTTAACTTGTAAATTTATAAACTTTACTAATAAAATTTACAAATAATTATTCTAAATTTTAATTGTTTAAAAATATTTTTTTATTTACGTCTAATTTTTAAATTGAATTATAATAAATATTTTTAGGCTTACCTTGTTGACAAAAGACTGAGAACGAGGATGAAAAAGCAATGTTCCACAAAGGTCAGTAAAAAAATGTTTATTTCTAAAAATTTTCTATTAAATTCTGTAAATTTATTAATTAAGAAAATTAATCAGGTAAATATTGAATGCATATAGTCTAGAAAAATAATTTTGAACCTTTAATAAAATTCTATTAAGTTTAACTTAGATTTTAGCATCAATTAAAAGCTTAATTAAGTTTATTTATTAATATGGATCCTTTTCGAATTAATATTAATTACACAAAGCCCTTCAAGTACGAACTACTTTGATGCCATTATAAACATCGTAGAAGCCCTTGGCTAATTTTAATTAGGTTATTTTTTATTGGAGCTTTTATATATGAACTTGTATTGTTTGGTTTATAGACATTAGTAAGCAGTGGAAAGTTTGATATAAGGGACCAAAAGAAAAGTATTTTAAATTTTTGATTTTCTTTTCTTCCATTTGGGTTTAGTTGAAAAGACTCTTGTCGGGCGACGATGACAAGTTTCGCGACGTCACTCTGAGAGACTCATCACCTTGTTTAAGTAATGAAGCGATTCAATTATTAATAAGATTTGTTTTTCGTTAAGACAGGGGGATGACAATCGGAAACGTTGACAAATGTCACGCTGGAAAAATCCTACCTTCGTGTCACGTAATATATTTTTTAACCCTCCTTCCCCTTCTCTGCTATTCTCTTGTCAATGTCGGTATCATCTGTACTTGTGTCTCATATCCGAGCCAAGCTTTCCTTTAAGACATCGAACTGACATGGCTTTTTAAGGACAAGTGTTTACAAAAGTCAACTTCTTCCTTTCTGCTCCTCCACCCCCATTCCCTTTTTACCCTCCTTTCCTCCTCCCATTGCGTTAATCTCGTTTGTCAATAGCAGACGTTCCACAATAGCTCGGATGTTTATACACACAGACACACACATGCACACACTGGGAGAGAATTTCATCAAATGATAAGGAGCAAAAGGAGACGGAGGAGGAGGAGAAACTCTAAACTGATGAACAACGATTTATCCTCCTCCTTCCGTTCCCCGTTAAATGAAAAGAAATTTTTAATTTCCCATTTAGAAACTAACTTCTAAACCTTGTCAGAAGGGCTGTTTACCGAGGGTAAGTGAATTTATAAATTAAGTATAAAATATCTTCCCGTCTTCCCTTACAATCTTTATCCTTCATGCAGGTAGGTGATAAATGCAAGACCCTTGGAGTTTTCTTAGCTAATAAATCAAAAACAAGATGAATTTTTTGAAGTCACCTTACCGTTGACTTATCAAATATTTAAAGAAAGGATAGAAGAGGAGGATGCAAATAATATTAAATAAGCGCTTTAAACGTGAAACTTTACTAAGCCTTTTACCTTAACTCCTAATTACTTGTTTACAGGGATATATACGACCACCTTATCGCCGTATTCAACTACTGAACATTTATCTTTTTAATTTTTAATTGTACTTTCCGTTTTTTTTACTCTTGCATTTGACAACGTCTAGTTGGAGTACATACAAGGTGGCCCAAAACCTACCTAATAAGAAGAAAGACAAGTAAGCATGAACAGTTCAAACTGGTATTTATAAAACAAGATGAGCGATGCGTTTTCTATCGATTTCAATGATTTTGCGTAATGGGCACCACCATCGTGAGAACTCTGTTGGAATGGCCAAAATTTCACTCTCGATATATGAAAGCTCGCCCAAGGTCTTAGAGTCTTCTGGTAGAATTTGTTCTTCACGTGACTCCATGAAAAAGAAATTGAGTCAGGTGAATATGGGATCCAGTCGACGCTAGTGCTTCCATAGTGATTGGGATAACCCAGTGCGATTACATTCTGTCCGAAATGTTCATGCGACAGGTCAAAAATGGCAGTTAGGACAGAATTACACTTAGTCTAGATGAGAAATTGACGTTTTATCTTGCAGGTAGATTTTGGGCTAACCTGTAGTATATCGTTGTATGTCTCATGTTGTTAATAAAGGAATTAAGAAATGTGATATCTTATAAAATAAGGTGCGTCTCAAAAGTTTAAAGAAACATATTTTTGTTCAAAAGAAAAAGACTATTGAAGGTACATACAAATGCTTTAACTACTGGCTGTTCAAAGCACTTAAAAGAAACTCGTGAAAAAATTATTCATGAAAACATAATAGAAATAAAAATATTCAACAAAATGGAATTTTGCGTGTCTCAAAAGTTTATTGAACGACTGAAAAAACATTGCATGAATTATACAACAGCTTAAATTGAACGACCATTTGCCTTGATTGTTTCAAATACTCTGTTCGGTTTATGAGGTTGAACAATGTTTCTGGTCTTACATTGTACCATGCATCTTCAATTGCTCTTTTCAATTCATCAGTCGAAGAAAATTGACGTCCGCCGGCATAAACTGCACGAGACTTGATTCCCTATAGGGTTCAAGTCTGGGCTTCTTGGGGCCACGTCATAACGTAAATATTTTGTTTTCTGAACCATTCCATTGTTGATCGTGAAGTATGGATGCTGGCGTTATCTTGCTGGAACACGAATTCCAGGCCACACTAATGATTACAGACGGGAACAGATACTGTGTAAGGGTTTCTTGGTATGTCAGCGAATTTTCTCTTCCACTGATGAAAGCCAAATTTGTGGTACCGTTGAATGCGAAGTCGCCCCAAACCATGACAGAACCACCTCCTTGTTGTCGAGTAAAAGGTCTTCGGT
>JAHWFO010004499.1:5594360-5686325 GCA_023313115.1 Rhysida immarginata
CAAATTTACATATTGGACGTTTCCATTCAGCATCTGAGGGTGGTTCTTTAAACTTTTGAGACACGCAAAATTTCATTTTGTTGAATATTTTTATTTCTATTATGTTTTCGTGAGTAATATTTTCAGGAGTTTCTTTTAAGTGCTTTGTACAGTTACTCATTAAAGCATTTGTATGTAGCTTCAATAGTCTTTTTTTCTTTTGAACAAAAAATGTTTCTTTAAACTTTTGAGACGCACCTTATGTTTTCAAAATTTATTTGGGATCGTTTTGAGTAACTGACATTAGTTGGAACTTGTGATGTACCTAGCTCCCACTTAATTATAGACCAATTATTTTATTAGACCAAAGATTCCATAATAGTTGACAGGACGTGTTTTAATATCCTCTTTTTCGACATATAATCTCTTCGAAAGAATTCTCATGTTTGTAGCTACTTTACAACACAATTCCTCTTTCAGTGTCTGTAAAAGGTTGCGATGGGCTCTCATAATTACATTTCACTTTCCAGTTTATTGCTGTAGACTTTCTCCTTCAGACGTCCCCACAAGAATAAATAGCAGAAACTGATATCAGGGAAGTGTAATGGTCACTTTTTGATGTGTGATTAGAAAATAAATTAGGCTGATACGTGTATTTACAAGCTCATCGCCTGGTCAAACTTGGATATTACGGGTCCAAAACAATTATCTTTTGTATTTACAAAACTCACCTTCTCTTAACTATCCCGAAACTTCATAGGACTCACTTGGAAAACGATATTAGGTTCAGAACGAAACGAAAAGTGATTTCTTTTTATGAAAGTCATAGAATAAAAATCTTAACAAATCCGAAAAAAATTCTAATAATGTGCTCTTTTACGAAAAGTTGTTTATTATAGGTTATTGGATTATTAGTTTGTGCAAAAGTCCGAAGTATAATAACTTGAATAGCGAGCTATAATTAGAAAGATTTTCCATTTCTGGTTTGGAGTAATCCTCGATTAACTGCGTCGCGAACTAAGATGTAAAGTTTAATATTTATGTTCTCTCTGTTTAGAAAAGCTGAATTATAAATGAAGATCATATCCCGTTTAAATCCCTAAACTACTTCGGAAGTTGGCGTACGAGTGTTGATGAAAAGTTTTGGCCGACGGGATAGGGATTACGTCACCCGTTCGTTCGGTTTGCGCAATCTTTATGGGAGGTTTATGTTTTGGACGTTGTGTATATCGCCAAATGACACGGGTGATAGTAATTTGTAAGCGTGTAAATTCTAAACAAGCGACAGTCGCTTTTGCCCGTCAATTTCGAGGCGAAAGGGTTAGCGGGAGAGAGAAAGAGAAGGAGAGCGGCCGCTGACTTGTTTATTCGCCATAAATAACCGACTCCCGTTTTATCCTTTGGTTCCAAGCGCTGCCAACAATTGACGGCGGCGAAATATACGGCGGAGGGCGTGATGAGAGGGGAAGCAGCCCGTTGTGATTCATTCATCTCAATTGAGAGCAACAAATCTTGGCCCATTTGGTCTAATTAACCATTAGGAGAGAGGTGAGAGGAAGGAGCACCGTCGGAGGGGTGGCAAGGGAGGAGGCATCACCGCCAACAAACACTCTCACGTGATCACGGAGATATTTTATTTCGAGGATCGAAACGTAAACCTGTCTTATGTGGAAAATTTTATATATCCCTGTCATAGCAGTTCTCTGTCTTTAAAAATATAGAATTGTTTGGTTTGTAATAATCATCATCATCATCATCATCCCTCAAACGAGCTATATAACCCGATTACCATATTGAAACTGTATTCATTTCAAATTTCAAACAAGTTGAATGCAAATGCTGCTTACAAGTAAGGTTACAAGCATCTTCCGTCGTAACGAAATAATCGAATATCGCGTCCAAAATTCAGTAAATTTCAAGTCGAATGTTACTTTGAGCTAATTTGACAACTGATCGTTAGATGCAAATCATTATAAAAGCGGCAACATGCTCTCTAATCACGAATATTCTAACTTTTAATTTATGGATTATTTCGACCAACTTCCGATTACGGTGATTATCTCTTTGTAAGTTAACTTTAACGAATTTTGTCTTTCTTTTTTTCAATGAAGGACAAAACTTACTTATTCTTCGATATGTTTCCGCCAGAAGCCATCATCAGGAAATAACAAATGTGTGATAGATGATCTCTGGATATACAGGGTGTCCTAAAATTCCGGTCTCATAGGGAATACTGAAATGTACCTTTTCTTGCCTCATCTGCAAGATTCAGGAGAGGCATCAATTTGAAGATTTGTTGTTGTACCTTTTCGCTTGTATTTGCTATCAATATGAAAAATTTCAATATTCTCTATGAGACCGGACTTTTGGAACACCCTGTATAATTCCATCATACAATGGAACACAGGGGTATGATGGAGTAATATGAGCTCTGCGATTAGGAAACTGGACGGTTAAGATATTTGAGAATAACACAGGCCAATGATGAAAAAATTTTTCGAATGAATTTGCATTATTAAGTAGCGGAAGAATGGAGCTACTTATTCGTTTCACAATGTTTGTCCGTCGGTCCGTCCGTCCCTTTCATAATTTTCGCAATTTTTGAGGTGGAAGGTTGAAATTCAGAATGTAGCTTACTATGGGCATGTGCACCTTCAAAATTTAGTTTGGTTTTGATTAGCCCACTGGGGTCGGAGTTTTGGGGGGTGGATATTAGAGGAGACCAAAAGGTCTACGTGTATTTCTGCATATAAAGGAGTGAAATTCTGAATGCTTATTCCTCTAAGCAAGATCTCATTACTATGAAGTTTGGGCCAAATTGTTCCAATGGAGTCGGAGTTGTGGGGGGAGGGGGGCAGTTACTTGGTCTTTAAAACTATGGCAACATATGGTATGTGATATATCATTCGATCGGAAATGATGAGCAACGAAAGAAGATAGAGCTCTTTTACACTTTCTAAATATTACGTTCGAGAAAATCAATTTTTCAATTTAAAAACTGCAGAGGGGGGATTAAAAAGTGAGCTAAAAGGGTAAAAAGGGATTAACAGTGTATACTTTACCTGTATAGTAGTTGCAACTTGAGAGTAGTTAGCAGTACTTAAAAAAACTATAATAAGTATTTGTATATAAAAAGTGCATTTTTTTAAGAAAGTGATGCCATCTAAATTTGTTCCATGGACTCCAAGGGATCTGCGGAATATTGCCTTTCTGCGAGTTTCGCAATTGTATGTAAACAAAATAGCAAAAATTCACCTTAATGACGAAGACAGAAAGTGGGGGGGAGAACATTTTTTTTTGTTTCTTTTAAGAGATTTCTCCATCAATTAAGGAGACTTGCGTGCTCCTGTTCGTTACTAATTGGCAATTGATTAGCTTCTTTTTGAGTTTCGGCTGCTGCAACTCACCTGGCGGCTTTGACAGCGACAAAAAGTTCATCAAGCGCCAAATTATCTTCGCATTTTTTCAACCTTATTTTTCCACTTCTTAACTCTAAGCTTACCAATCATCTACAACCGTCCCATGTTGTGACTTGGTTTTTATGAGTAAAGGTTTCTAAAGATTTTTTTTTGTTCGGTAGAAAAACTTTGAAGGCTTCCCTCTCTCCAGCATTTTTTTTTTACTGAAATGACTCAGCATTGACGGAAACGAGCACCGTAAACCGGAAGCTCGTAATGGAATGACGTCACGATTTCAAGATTTTTGTAGAAATGACGTTAAGCTTTAAGTTCTTTTAAGCTTCTCTCCTTCCATTTGCGTGTTTATTTTTTTTCTTCTTCCTTCTTCTTGAGAGTGCTGTAAAAGCTCTCCGAAGTAATAGCAAATATGGACCTGTCGTGGAGATGTTATTTAATGCTTTTTTCCTGGTAATCTGCTTTTAATTTCGAAAAAAAGTTTGTTTTCTAATATGTGTGCGTAACTCGTGAAAATTTCAGGAGCCGAGTCCTATAGATGGCTGGACGTAGTAATGAAATTCCCAACTGAAGTCATTATTAATTGCTATTTATATACAACTGAATTTCGATTTAGGACGTGTTCGAGTTATGACGACATATGAAAAAAGTTGAATTGCGCATGCCCAGAATCTTGATGGTACGGCGTTTATTACAATCAGAAGCATCATTTCCTAAGTTAAAGCGAAGTCATTCAAGTTTATCTACCATTGGCACTACTTATACTTGAATAAGTCTAGCAAATGCAGTCATCCAATCGTAAGGCTCATAATGGGAAAGATTGTCATTAAAAGATCTTAATCATTAAAAGACATCAACAGTTTTTGTGGCAAAACAAATAGGCACGATCTGTTGAAAACCTTTTGGGGAATATTTAATTTGCCCCCAGAAACGTTTATCTGATTCTATTAATACTGGATCAAGAAATGCAATCGTTCTTTGACCTACCTATAGTCTAAATCTGTTTCTGAAGGTATTTGTTTCTGAAGAAATTGAAAATCGAAATTTTAAGGAATCTCTTAAAGTTTGAAGAATATAAAGAAAATCAAATTACGAGATTGTTGTAAAAAACAAGCCCCCACATTTGTTTTGTTTGAACTTTACTTACAGAATAAATGATTGGTTTTTATAAGCATACTATTTTTCCCATAGCGAAACAAGTGAATGCATTGCTTTTCCTGTATCGTACATGAATATGCATTACTTTACTTGCTGAAGAGTAACCAACGGTGCTGATAATGACTGCACCACTTCCAAATACAATGGAACGTTTGCCAACTTTTTTTTTTTTAATTTTTTTGATCTGCAACCAAGAATTCAATTACAGATCGTTGTTTATAATGCAAAATAGTTCACAGATACTAAGTTCTTTGCTGTGCCGTTCTGCACTTAAGCGCGGCATGCTGCAAAATTTCAGTTTTCTGTCTTTATAGGGAAAAAAGTATGGGACATTACTTTCTGAGCAAACTTCTTACGGGTAGTCCAAAACTTATCTACCAAGATAAACGTCAATTTCTCAGCTAGCACTTGTTTGAAAAATATGTGATATGTAAGCATTTTGTTTAACATGTTTAATGAAAAAATGGTTGCCTATATCACCACCGGGTTTTCATTGATCTTCGAAGAATACATTCGAGCAGCCAAAAGTCCGGAATGCCTGTGAGACGAGTATTCCAATGAAGTTTGGAGTCATAGCTGGCCCAGACAGACACACAATAACCAACCTAGAGAATAAATTCAGGATGACAGACCCCGCTATTGATGACGAAATAATAAAAAATCACGTTAAACAAAATGCCACGAACATATCACAAAATTTTCAAACAATTTCACTTAGTACGAGCTGAGAAATTGGTGTTTAATCTTGGTAGGTAGGTTTTGGCCGACCCTGTAGTTTCAAAATTTAGATTTCCCTCGGAAATTTACTAAGTTTGGGTTAGGACAAGAGAAATGCACTTCTCCGGAACGCTAGGGCATCTTTTAAACATGTGCTTCAGTGAAATGTACTTGAGAAACGAACGTGGAGATATTGAGAGGCGTTTCACTATTAGGTTGATTGGGGGTCAATTATTTTGACAGAACTGATAATTACCACATGGATAGGCTCGCTTTGATATTTATTGTGATATCTTCCTACAATTACTAGCATATCCGTAATAATTCTTTTATACGGCCAACCTAGTAGTGAAAATCATTGTATATTGGCTTTTCTTTACGATATTAGAAATAATAAATATGCTCGATATTTAATGCTGCGGATGAAATAACGAACTTAAATTTAGAAATAGAAGAAAAGTCTAGAATTATTGTTTTCTAAAGGAGGCTGCTTGTTAATGAAAAACACCTGAAGATAAACTGGTTCCAAAGATATAATTCATTATTTAGAAATGAGTAGTTTGTTATCAAAATTTTATATTCTCTCTAGATATTAGAAAGACTTTTATAAACGAGAGGATTGTTGATTATTTGAAGCTGATTAGTTATTGCTTTATTAAATATCCAAAATGCAATTTCTGCAGGACAGACTACTTCAAATTGTATATTTGAAGAAATTCGTGAGCTTTGAAGAGAGTGTTTTCCCTAATAATATAGGGCGCTGTCTTTTCTTTCCCCGCTCTTTATCTCTGCGCCTCCTTTTTGAGCATTTTTTGGTGAGTGGCGCGTCTCGTCTCGGTTCTCTCCTCCATTTCTTCCTTAATCTCTTCTTGTCTGTGACGAGAGCATTTTCTTGTGTTTTGCGCAGAAGCAGCCCTGATCCGTAATTACAAGCCCATCAGCCCATCCTGATCCCGCTCTCTTCCATAATTTCACCGGAGGCTGTGGAAGGCAACAGAGCATCAGCGTAGATGAGCGAGGAGGCGGCGGCGAGAGAAAAGTGCGGGGTGGGTGGGCCGCCGCCGCCACCGCCGCACAACTCTTCCCGCTACGGAGGAGAAGAAGCAACATGAATTTGCATGACGCTGAGACATTTATCCCGGAAGTGGCGAGGGAGAAATCTTTAACAGCCAACGCCGTAGATTTCTCGGTGCACTCCCTGGTGGTGATGTGATGCATCACGCATCAAGTGAATGAAATAAGACTTAATGAGAGCGCCGGGTTCGGCTCTTTGTGACTCCGCTTGCTCCCAGTTGGTTTCAACGCTTCTCATTTTCGAGGTATGATTTTGAAAAAAAAAAAAAAAGGTGGAGGAGGAGTAGGGAATTTAAAAATCTGAGGATATATATATTATGATGGCCATACTAAAGCCGTTAAACGTGAAGGCAGAAATGCACGCAGGCGTAACATGACGCGATCGAAGGGTTGACGGGGGGGGGGGGGGGGGGCTCTCTAAATCTTCCGTAGTGTAATAAATGTTGTGCACGCATGAGAACCGTAGAATAAAAATGCGACACGACAACCGAAACATACGATAAATAAAACGGGGAGGATGAGATTAATTGAATGTTGAACGATGTCATATGTTATTGCTTTAAAAGCTCGTCGCGAAATTTCAACAGCGCGATTTTATTTCAATATCTTCAATTTCAAAATTTTTTTCCCATAATGACATAATTTATTTAGATCTTTATATATTCTTTTAATTTTAAAAGCACTAATTTTTAAATCATTAAATTAGAAAAATAATAAACTTTTCTATTTCTAAGTGTGTGTAATTCCGCGTTGTTAATGGCATAAGCTTATATGCGTGCGCTTTTCATTGCGTAGTATGTTTAAGTATCCAAAATATGTGATAGCCGCAATCTCAATAAAATTTATGAAAAATTGTTGAGTGAAATGGCATAGGTACATTCAAATTGCCATTAGATCTTCTCAAGTCTCGCGTTATTGCAACAATGGAGAATTCAAGAAGGAACATTAACAAAACGACGAGTTTCTCGATGAAGAATGGGTTGCTGAGTTGTTATCGCTGCTAAAGAAAAGAAATTTTGACTATATTACGAACGAAAAATATACTGATTGTTGAAACACTGAAAGTTTCATTGTTGCTTGATCTCAGGTGACTTTTCAGGCCGGTGCTGTTTTTTTTTTTTTTTGTTTTTTTTCGTAGGCTACGGTATGGGAAAATATAAGCACGGACTTTTGTTGTAGACTCTAAAATAAAACATGGAAATGGGGTATTTCCGTGACAAAACCAAGAATCTTCGCTAGTATGGTAATATTGATTATTCCAACCCGAAAAGTTCATCCACGCAATGGTTTCGATCTGGCTTCGTTCCTGAGATATGGATTGGCATGCAATTACATGAAACAGAGTTCTAATTTAAATAGTTTTATCCTTTATCAGTTAAAAATTTAACTGAAAACCTTGAATCAGTATGCAGGCTGCCGATTATCTCCTTTAGCTCTCGGAACAGGTAGTAGCCACTGGACGCGAGGTCCGGACTGTAAAATGGGTGGTCAAGTTGTTCCCAGTTAAACAGATCTTTTGTTTGGGAACAACTTGACCACCCGAAGTACAGTCCGGACTTCGCGTCCAGTGGCTACCACCTATTCCAGGATCTAAAGGAGATCATCGGCAGCCTGCATTTCAGCGACGATGAACAAGTGAAAACTATGTGACTATCTTCACCGGTGGCAGCTTCTATGAAGTGATCATGCGGAAGTACATTGAGCGCTATGACAAGTGCTTAAATAAACTTGGAAACTTTGTAGAAAAATAGTTAAGGGTACATAGAATCTGGTAAAGAAAAAATTTTGAAAATATATATAGTAGCTTTGTTTTTATTGCAAAACGGATCTTGCTTTAGGAATAACCCTCGTATTTCCAGCGACGGATTAGCTCCTCAATTACAGTTTGCAGATTATTTTTTAAGAGACGGTAAAGGAAAGTGGACGTGATAGCTTCATTTCTTGGTCTGTGCTAAACTTCCTAACTCTTTCTTAAGTGTTGAAAAGCCCAGAAATCGTAGTGTAAAGTTTTGGCTTATGGAGGATGATCTAGAAACTGTTCAATAGGAGCTCTTCTGTATGGTTTTTAGCAAGAGATCCTTCTCATTTGCTAATGTAATTCACGCTACGGTTCGACTTTTATAGCAAGCGAAAAAACAACTTTGCGTTGGCGTTACCCACACGCTATCTTCAAGTGGGTTCAATCGCTTCTACGAATTTTTGGAACTACCAATAGGCCTTGTTTACAAGGAAGAGGTGACCAGTCTGAGGAAAATAATTTCTATGAAATTGTGTGCTTGTTCTTATGATATCACTTTACTATGTCAAGAGATTATTACGTGGAAGTCGTGTATTTTTAATTATGGAATTTTATAGTACAAAGCCCATATCTCAGGAACGAAGCTATATCGACTCATGGTATTTAGGAAGTATGTTTATGTTTAAAATAACCAGTTACTATTCTAATGCGCTGGTGATGTTTGTTGGTTTCAAAAAGTTTGTTGTTCAGTTTTTTTTTTAAACTAGGATATTTTAAAGACAAAATCTTCCGTAGAATAGCATTCGCTTAAGAGTATTTAGCTATCAAAAAATTCCATTTTTTCGAAAGCCTACCCGTTTATCAAGTCAACGGAATCTTAACATCTTAATTTCTTTAAGAGAGTTAATTTTACGTTATTAACATCTCCGCTGAAATGTATTACAGGCGCTAAACATGTCATTTCTGTAGATGACAGGGAAAAAGAATCGGAGATAAAAATAAATTTAGTTCGTTGGCTACCCCCCCCCTCCTTCTCCTCCTATTAATTTGCAAATCAGTTTTAGATATTATTGCAGAGCCATCTTTAATAACTTCTTTACACGAAAAGTCAAGTTCAAATCCGAGATAAAACCACAAGTCATTTTACTTTTCGGAGAGTGATCGATACACTGCGTGGCGCCCGATAATTAACTATTGCGCTAATTATTTCGAGTCTTTCATTAATGAAGCTGTGTGCGTCGCCTTTTCCTGATGTGTTATAGGGGAGGGGGACGTTAAAAAATACGGATAAGGGGAGTGGGGAAGCTAGGTTTTTGATATTGCAGCGATGTTGGAGATTATTACAGTCCACGAATATTGATGTTCATTAAAGATGGAAATTAAAAGAAAAAAAAAAAGGAGGAGCTCCTGTCGAAAACATTGCACACTGCTGGCCCTCAGTTTACATAAATTATATTCACTCCGATCATATTAATTAGAGAAATCAACATGTAGTAAACTCATTACTGTGCGATGAGGAGAAGTTGTAATTATGAAAGAATCTGAAGGGGGAGGAAAGCGAGAATGAGATTTATTGGTTCAAGTGATTACCGCGCTTAGCGTAAAAAAATTCTTAAAATTTTTTTATCATTGCAAAACATGGCAATGATTGTTTTAAAGACTCCTCTTTGTGTATGCAATGAGAAGGGATGCTGAGGAAGAAGAAGAAGAAGAAGAGAAAAATGAATGATGTGGAGAGAGGAGGCAGGCATAGGAGCGCGCATTGGCAGCAGCAGTGGAAGCAATCACCCGGCTTTGCAATAGAAGCAAGGGAAAAGAAAGGGAGGGGGGTTATGAGGGAGGGTTAGCAGAGTGGGGTTTGGGTAGGTAGGGGGTTGGGAGAGGAGGGTCTCGACTGCCATCGAGACCTTGTTGGAGCCATTTCGGCCATGATTCACGCGCCTCAGCCTCTCGTCCACGATTGGACCAGCATAATTCGTACTGGCAATTGGCCCAGACTGGAGGCCTTCGATTGGCCAATGCAGCGAGGGCTCAGTAATGACCGGCGTTGCCTCCGCTTCGGCTGTTGCTCACAGGGTTTAGGAGGAGGAGGGAGAGGAATGAGAAAACCTAGGCGATGCACGACGACTTAGGTCCAATGTCGTTGACCTCGTTTAAAATTGGCCGGCATATTGCTCGTACCGCTTGCAAAGCAATCACCAAGCCACCAACGCTCCTTAGCTTTCCCTTCTATTCAACTCCACCTCCTCCTCCTCCTTTGGGTTCCTTTCCACTACCACCAACCCCTTCATCCAGGACCTATTACCTGGATCCGAGGAGCACGGGCGCATCTCATTTGCATGGCGAATGAAAGTAGCTCCGTGTGGCGGCCGGGGGACACAAGAAAAAGCGCCGATCTCCCACGAGTCCTCCACCTCCTCCATCTTTTTTTTACCCTCCCTCTGCCGTTTCTTATTCCGAGCCCGTTCGGCTAGAGGCCTAGAGCAAGTAATAAACTTTCCTGCGACTCAGAAACATTTGTTTTCTGTGTCGATGGCAGGAGGGGTAGGGTGACCATCTTTGCTTTACGAAGAAGAAGAAGAAGCAAGACACAGCAGTGCTGCACCTGCAGGGATTTCCAGTCCAACCTCCAACCTCCTTTTTTCTCTACCCCCACCCAACTCTTGCTTCTTTTTTTTTTATTTTTTTTAACTTCACTGTGTATTCACTCCGGAACGTCTACTTGAATTAAAAAGAAATGAAGGAGAAAGAAGAAAGTTTCTGCTCGCGTTTCCCTTCTTGTTTTCAACCCAAGAGCGCGCCTAGGAAAAAATTCTCTAAACAAAATAAAAGTCGAAGTGAAACAGGAAAGTTTTCTTTGTAAACTTTTTAAAATGGAAAATCGCCTCGAGTCATAATAATGTAATAATTGTTGTTGCAAAATAAACATTGGTCTCTTGGAAGGGAGCTAGAAAAAAGTAAAAAAAAATAAAAATAAAAAATAAAAAAACAAACGGCTCCTCCATTGGAAGTTTACCTTGTTAAAAAGTTCAAGTTTTCTGAAGACTTTTTTTTTTTTTCTTTGTTGCTCTTTCTCTTCTTCCTAATAGATTACTTTGCTGTCTTTACCTTCGTGAGTAAGTTTCTTTTTATTAATAAAATATTTATTAGCAACACGAGATATCGAAATGCAAATATTTTTCTTAGTCGTCGTTTCGTATTCATTCTATTGTATTACTGAAGAGCAGTGTAATGCAGCCATTAAAATTAGAAAAACGAACTTTTGCGCGTTTGTTTTAAAATTCAACGAATTCAGACCTTCTACTTTATTCATGAAGATTTCTTAATTTGTAAGATTTAAATTAAAAAAAAATTGAAATTATAAAGTTTCTAATTATAAAGAGACATTAATGTGAGTATTGATCTAAGCGTCGGTTATTTTTGTTAATTTATGTAGAATAGCTCGAAAGAAAGACATTATGAGGATTATCTATTCTAAGATCCTATTTAAGCATAAAATCAGTTTATACAGGTAGGATCGGCAACGTGCGGCACGCATGCTAATTTTCCATAGACTTAACCTTATTGGTAATGAGGCACAAAAAAGTCCTCGTTACAATTTAAGTAATCGGTTTTAAATTATTTAAGATTTTAAATTATTTCCTTTCATTTAAACATGTTGGTATGTTATAGGCATATCTAAAATAAGCAATCCTGGAATTATATCCTTTTCATACATAAATCTCTTGTTCGTATAAACTTCGATCTAGCCATTGAAAGGTTAATCGTTCGCATGCTTCCAAGGAGAAGCAAACGCAGGAAGACATCTTCTCCTCCTCCTCCTCCTCTCGTACTTCGAAATCCTTTCCTTCGGAATAAATGGGAATGATGAAAAGGAATGAAAAATCGTCCTCGACGACTCTGGAGGAAAACTATTAATCAACCCCCCTTTCCCTACCCTCCTCAACCATCTCTTCCTCCGTCTTTCTATCTCCAACCCGTGTGCCTCATTTGCATTCCGTCACAGGAAACGGAAATACATCATCACCGTTTAGTCGTTATAATTGCAATGGAATGAAAGTAAATACACTGTTAAGATCGCATCATTTTTCCTCTCTTCATTTTGAGGGATTAGTTTCTTTCCCCCACATTTTTAGTTTTTATTTGCAACTGAAGTTTTCATCTTATTTTTTTTTCTCTGAAGATTTCTACTCTGCGTTTGGATTAAGAGAGAACCGCTGAGACTTTATGATTAAGTGAGATGTGCTTCAGGTTGTTCCTTTAAGTGGAGAATTACATTCTAAGTTTCCAGTTTTCTTGTGAAAGCTGCTGTTAATTTTTTGTACGCAGGTGTACCGAATGGTAATATCAGGTCTAGGGGAAAGTTTTTTCGTTTCTTCACCCTTACTTTTGTACTTGCTTGTCTAAGTGAAAACATTCAATTTTATTTTGAAAAAAAACCCATCTGAAATGGCACCTACACCACCAATAATTTGAGCCTGCCTGTTGTATGAATTTAAGCTTGGCCACAAAGCTGCGGAGGCTGCTCGTAACATTTGTACAGTTCAAAGATTTTTGAACTGGTGATGAGCGTCTAGAAGATTCTCTTGAGTGTTTGGTGGAAAACAGCTCGTGTAATCCATTATGAGCTCCAAATTCCAGGACAAACTATCACAGCAGACGCGTATGTTTGTCAGCTTCAACGTACACATGAAAAAAATCAAGCAAAAACAGCCAGCTCTTGCGAACCGTAAGGGTGTTGTTTTTCTTCATGACAACGCACGTCCGCATACGGCAAAGCCGACCCGGCAGGCAATAAACAAACAATGCCTGGGAAGTGTTACCTCATCCACCGATATCTCTCCAACAGATTATCACCTTTTCCGATCTCTCGATAACCATTTAAGAAACAAGTGCTTCAAGACGGAAGAAGAGCTAAAACATGAACTGGGTGTGTTTTTCAACTGTAAAACTCGCTGTAAAACTGTGAATTTATGCATTAATCTGAGCGCTAATTGTAATATTTGCAAAAACGAAATAATTTTCCCCTGGACCTAATATAAGCGATATTGATATGTGGATGTCGTCTGCTCTGGATTGTATATGGAACTCATGGTGAGAAAGGATTGTATACAGGTGATTGATCAGAAATGTGGAAGAAGGAAGCCAAGAATGTGTGGCAGGATCAACTAGAGGCTTTGAAAGTTTGAATGGGGGCGAGCTTGTATGAAATAAAAAAACAAGATGAAGCAAGGATTGTGTATATAGAAAGGGGCGTCGATTGATTGATGTGACTTAAGTCTAAGATTTTTATTGTTGCCTCTCTTCAATGTTTCTTTATAAAATAGTCCCCCATTCCTTCGTTTTTGCCCATTTCACAACTTTTGCCATAGAATTGCCTCCAGTGTCTTTACAGGTTCATCGGTGAGTACAAAGAAAGCACATGGACACAATCTCTTGTTGCAAATTACAGCGGAAGCTTCGTTGAAATAAAAATTTAATTCATCAAGATGCTGTAGATTATACTTCTGAGCGTTTACGATGCATTGAAGCTCCTTTGGCTATCAACAAATTGCCGCTACATTAGAATTGGATAGTGAGGCAGTAGAGTACAGGTGTTTAGTGATTTTTGTAGGTCTTTTTCCCCTCTTCGTTTCAGGAAAGGCTGATCTGAGTAGGACTTTTAAGAAACATGTCGAAGTAAAGAGGAATGTGGTGGGTTGTAGTCTGCTGGTTGGGCATATGGAACGAATAAGCAACTAAAGGATGATCATAAAGTCCCTTTAACCGAAAGATTTTGATTAACAATTGAGTTCACAGAAGGTTTCCAAAATGCCCTTCTGCTTCTTTGCACAGCTAATCTCTAAGAGAAATTTGAGACAACATGTCTTTAGATTTGGTCTTAGATTTTGGTTTTGTTTTAAATTTCGAAGTCGCCATTTCTTCAAAAACATATTCTACAGGGCAGTAGATATTCTGAATATTACCCTTTTAAAAATAACGCTAACGCATTATATCTACTTTATGGAGCTCAAACGGGACATCACGCACTGCAAGTAGCTTGTTGCTACGCCTATTTCTTTGGGAGTAATTCATATTTGTTCGGGTTAAGGTTTTTATGATCACCCTGGTCGTTTGAATGAAAGAGGGAGAGACTAAGGAAAGCGTGGCAGGATCAAGAGAGGAGTACTTAAGGCGTTGTTTGACTGAGATGATATAGCTTCAAGCCTTAACTTCTTGATAAGTGCTACCTACCCTCTCAGTAGGATTATGGCGTTGTGTTGTTGTAGTTGCTCTACGACAAAAAAAAACAAACAAACAAACTGGAAACTGAAACCTGATTGCTTCCAAAGGTCGTTCTGGAGTGAGCCATAAGGATGCGCGTCTGTATAGATTATATGATCTTAGTAATTTAAAAGAAAACTAATTAGTATAAATTATCAATTCAACAATCATGAACTCCTGCTTAAAGTAAAAAGTTATTTTAAGTTACTTGCAAGATATTACTTTAAAATTAAAATTTTAATGAAACTGCGAAGTTAGCATTTAGTTTGGAAGTTTGACAACATTATTATTAATAATGACCAGAGTTAGAATCTTTATTATTTAATAAGTTTGGTTTCGATTTTAAACGCTTTATCTCTTGGTTCGGCTTCGGTATTGACATTTTCTTAACATATTTAAATATATCTCTGCTTTAATGGTGTAGTTTTATTTTCGCTCACTGTTCGTGATTATATTATTCTACTTAAACTCCCATTATGAAAGCAAACATTTGTCCGGACCAGTTCAGAATTGTTTCAAAATTAAATTTCGGGAATGCTTTCCGATTTAGCCTATTGGCGAACATGGTAATTGACTTGAAACCCGTTCGAGTTGGCATCGTGTGTATGACGGCGTTTGAATGAAAAATTCAATTAAACGCTCCGGCGATAGAGACATCTTGCGACGAATTCGGAATCACTGACAGTTTTCTAACCTGATTAAAACAAAAGTCGAAAAGGCAAAAGTGGTTTTAATGAGAATAATTGGGCTCAAATTGCATATAAAAAGGCAAGACTGCGAGTTAATCAGCTCCCGAAATCTGAAGCAAAAGTTGTCTTGCTGCAGAATAGTTTAATAGTAGGTGTAGCAGCAGCAGTAGTGGTAGTTTCAATGTTACTATTACAGATACGAAGTCGCTTAGCTCAATTAAAGAATTGGACTTTATTAAATTTATTCGCATCCATTATTGAAGCGATCTCTTGTGGAATCAATATTTTCGCGAAACTTTTCCCTCTCTCTCTCTCCCTTTCGTTCTCTCTCTCTCTCGCATTTTAAATAAAACTTTTCGCTTGTGTAATGGAATGTATTAAGGCAAAGGCTTGGTGTTGCCGACTGAAGCCGTGGCATTAGTTGATGGATAAATTAAAGCTAAATGGCTCACCCTTCGGGGGACGGAGGAAGGGGTTTCATCTCCACTTTAATTTGTAAGGCCAATTTAGCGTCGTTTGTTAGCCCGCTTACTGCGTTTCTGATTCAAATTCTAGCCAATCATCTGTCCAATTTCGCGAGGCAGGGCCGCGTCCACGAGTTGCCGGAGCCTGATCACGTGATATGGAAACATGTCAAGCTGTCGAGTGTAATAACCTGTGTACATTCACCAGAGCGTTAAATATTGACTTTGGGTGCTAAACAATGCATTACGAACCTGGCAAGAGGTAGGCAATGGGGAAAGTGATGCCTTTGCGACCGCCACAGAGGACGGTCACGAGCGTTTGTTGGCGGGTGGGGGATCTTCGAGGTGGAGCGAGGGCATGAGATGACACACCAATTGCAAACCTCCTCCCACCTACCCCCCCCCCTTCCCCTTCTACATTCCCCGGTTGCTGGAATTCCATCGAGCTGCATCGAGCAGTCACAATAAAGGGCTCTTGAAATCTATTACTTAACGGCTAAGAGATCGGGATTACTTGTATACAAAAGTCGCCTGTACATGATCCACATCTTCCCTCCCATCGGGTTCTGTCAATAGCAAAATAGCCTAGGAATTCTCATCGCATGAAAAAAAAATTCAGAATATTTGTTTTATTATAATAAATTTTCAAGCAACAAGACCCTAATACAGACTTCATGGAACCTAGAGTCTGAACGCGTTTTCAAAATTTGACATACAAATTTTTCAAACTTAAGAATAATAAAATTTAAAATTCTAGGAACATTCGATCGGTAATGTAAAATTTATTCCTTATTTGTGATGCCTCCAAATTTAAAATAAATATTTGGTCAGAATTCCAAAGTTCTCGCTTTAAAACAACATTAACGAAATTGTAATAATCATTTCAACTTGGACGCTTTATAGTAAATAAACTACTTGGACCCATTAGTTTGTATAATATAGACTTTAAATATTACAAATAGGACCTAGATGCATGAAACTGTAGTTTCGTTTCTTATAAACAACATTGCCAACGAGCTGAGTACCATTGTCTGGTCTAGTTAATAATGTTGCAGCAGTACAACCTTAATAATTGAGAACTACAAACGCGAGCATTTGCAACCACGTTAAAAAAAATTTGAATCACCGACGACAAGTTGAGCACTTGGTAATCGGTCACTCGACTTCACCTCTTCACAGACGAAAGTGGGAGGAAAAAGAACAAAAATATGAAAATGGAGTCAGATTCACTTTCCAGCACCGTGCAACTCTTAGCATCCATATTTTATTTAAGAGCGAAAACGCTTCTCGGCGACAGTTTTCTGTTGCTGGTGGGGGTTTTTCCCGGTGATTTACAATGTCAGACGCCCACGCCAAGTCCCCGGCCCAAAGGCAGAAGATTTTCATTAGCCTCAACATGGATGAATAATTCACTGGCCAGGCAGTGCTCTGGCTTTTGCGCCGTTCCTCTTACTTATTTATACGTCCCCACTTTTCTTACTCGGAGGTGGAAATGGGCTCCTCGCGATTAAAGGTGTTGGCTTCGTTTCAATTCGGACCCTTTCGAAACTCCAAAAAAGGGCTGCCTAATTCTCGTGCTGCTGTTTAGCCTTCCAACGTAAAATTGCGTATGTTTTAATATTTTGCTTAAAGAGGCTTATTCGAGGTTAATGGTTCCATGTTCACATTAAGAATAAACAAGAAGCCAGGTTTTCATTTTTCAACCTAACTTAATGAATTGCGTCTTAGTTGCAACTGAAATCTGGACCCTTGTTTATTATTTTAAATTAGTTACCTAAAAGTATTATTTAATAACTCAATATACAGGTTTAATCAAAATATGTCAAAACTTAAATTATAGAAGCCATTTATTCGCAAAACATACAACAAGATGATTTACAGGATGGTCTCAATCGGTTCGCCATTGTGTTCGACTAGCGAGCAACAGTACCATTTAAAGCCAGAACGCGCATTTCGCAGTGAATAGATGATATCACAGCCCCCACGTTCCTATATAAAAGCTTTTCTGCTATACAAATGCTCTTTCACCATTCAAGAAATCACAGGGTTTCAAATCAGGACTGTTGGCGCAATGATCCCCGCGGCCTATCCATTTACTGAGCTGTATAATGTCTTTGAAGTTGGTTTAACGGTCACGTGATCGTCAGAAAACTTTAAGTTTTTTTTTTAAATAGAAATATGACATATGATATGTCATTCGAACAGGCAACAACCAAGATTCTTCAACACTCAAGGACAAAGCCCGAACTATCCATCAGCACAGTACTGAATAATCCCCCATTAAGGAGACTAAGGTCGAGACATCGTGTTCTGGTCGGAATATTGGTCCAAAGCAAACTTCACCAATAAGCACCTGATTGAAGACCCAACAGCTAAACCCCCTGGCTTTGATCTTCCTAAGAAGCTATGGACTAGGCTGAACAGGATCCGTACAGGACAGGGCAGGTGCGGAGAATGGCTCTTCAAATGTGGGTTTGCTATTAACCCTCTCTGTGACTGTTCTCCCACTCCACAAACAATGGAGCATATTGTATCAGATTGCCCAGAGCGCCGATTCACTGGCGGACTAACAGAGCTACACTGTGTATCTGATGATGCCCTGGCTTGGATTTCCGAACTGGATATTGATCTGTAACCCCCTTTCTATTTTATCCATTGTCATATTTCCTCTCTTTTTGCTGTTTTTATTCTATGTACCATACGCAATAAATAAATTCGACCGGGAATGATGAGAAACGAAATATATATAGAACGCAGCATTCTATAGAACATTCTTTTCGATTTTGGAAATGCTGCGTTGGAGAAAATCGATTTTTTCGAATTTTTCCTCAAAAATTTCCGGTAACTCGTAAGCGATTGCAGAAACTCGATATTTAGATGGAACCTTCGCCATTCGCCATAGAATGTTTATGTTCTTAAAACAATTTTTTAAATTTTTTTCAGCATATTTGTAAATTATTTTATGACTTGTTTACCTATATATAGACGCTTTAATTCCAAATTTTAATTAAAGGAGACTTTCTTGCCCAACTACAGGGCGAGTCGTAAAACGATAACACATCTTCAAAAATATATCGCGAATAAAATACTTATGATAGAGGACTGTTTAAGGCACCCATAGAAAGGAAAACTCAAAAAGTTTCGTTTGAACTTCGCTCCACCTGATTACCAGAAACAGGGGCGGCGTTATCTGAATGAGCATTTGCCTAATCGCTGTTCGGCCACTGGCACTTCGCAAGACCCTGTATGATTTTTTTTTCTTCTTTGGGACTATGGTGAAGGACATAGTCTATGTAGCCTGTTATAACTGATGAGAGATTTGGTATAACTACGAAGCCTTTGAAGCCATAGATGGTAGATTTTCTGTAAAGCAAGAATTGGGTTATCGTTTCTTGCATTATACGGGGCTCTCATATTGAACTTTGTGATTTTTTCTTTTTATTGGTGCCTTACACAGCAACCAATGGGAGTATCAGTAAAATTTCGCAGTACAAGTATTATGCAGCATTCATATTCTTAATTCTTATTTTTCCAAAAAAAAATTGCCAAAGGTGTCTCAAAGAAGACTAGGAATATAGATTATTCAGTATAATATTTTGGGATTCTCAAGGAGGGCTATTAGCTCATTTCAAGAAGCAAAGCAAGGATATGAGTGCTACATCATACTTGTACTGCGAAATTTTACCGATGCTTCGAAATACAGTGGTTTCATGTAAAATGTGAAAGTGCGCGCTTTTATTGTGGTTAATCGTGTAGCCATACATTGTACTGTTCGGTCTTTTGAAAGTGCAAGACAAAGGGGCTCAGTGATTCAACTGTCAGTTATAACTGATACAAAAGAGATACCTCTAAAATAAGTATATTATCAACAATAGATGTTTAAAATGTATAACTTTGTTTTTCGAAAAAACTTATCGTTTTGTTGCCGTAGATCATTCTGTGCAGGTAGTTAAGTTTAAAACACAAAAAAAAAAAAAATTCATGAAAATATTTGAATTCTTAATGTTTAAGGTATAAATTTTAATTAAAAATAAAATAGAATAGAGAACGAGACCTTTTTCATTTTAGTTAAATCTTTTTGCTTAATAAAGTGCCTTTTAATGGGCGCTTTATTTGCGCTCCTTTCACTCTCCTTGGAATTATAAATTTAAAGCGATGAAGAAAGTTTCTTTTTTTTTTGCAGTCTCTTGTTGACCTGAACTTTGTTTGTGCTAAAGCTTCCAAACTTCTTAATTGTTTTTATAAAGGCTTTTGAAAAACCTTTAAATATTTTAAAAGCAGCGGAAAAGCGAAGGTCGCTGCAATCGATTAGTTTGAAAGAGCAGCCGATGTCGATTTGCAGGGAAACGAATCTTTGCTTTTCTGTCCTCATTTTTAATCACCTTCGGTTTTATTAAGAATTTTGCAAGTATTTCTGCCTGGAGTTTATAAAGTTAAACGCTCCCTCCTTTAAGTTTATGCGAAATAAAGTTGAGATTTTATCTTTTCTTGACATTAGAGAACATTTTTTTTTTTTTTTTTTTTTTAGAAAAGAGGGGAACTTGAAAAACGATAACAAGCACTAAGTTTTCGAGAGAGTGGAGAAAATTTTTTTGAGCGCATGTTTGTGTAGGCATCTGAGAAGCCAGTGCGTTGGAACATTCTCGGTGGAATTAGTTGAGAAACTTTGCCTCTTGTGAATTGAGAGCCCATTGGGCAAACGCGAGCGCCTTATCGTTCGTTGGAGGCGAAGTCACGTGACTGGGCTGAGGGATTCTTTCCCCTTCACCTGTGCCATCTGGATGCTCAAACGCCTGGAACAAAAATTGACTTGCTCACTTTCCCTCTCGTCTAAACAGAGATCACGTGATCCAGATGCACCTGAGTCTTCTGACCATTGTAGGTGGCGGTTTGGGCAGGAAGAGAAAGAGAAAAAAAAAAAAAACTCTTTCCCATCAACTCCTACAACAACCCCCTTATACCCCTTCTTTCCTTTACTCCCCCGGCAGAGACGCATCCTGGCGAGCACCATCTGCATTATTTATGAAGGAGAAACGCACAAAGTTGTAGCCGTGGCTGGCAGACGCTGTCAATTAGGCCCCGGCCCAGTTGGGTAGCTCTGACAACATTACCAAGCCCAGCATTGATTAAAAGTCATTATGGGGAGAGGCTCATCTTCGGAGGTTTAATGCCCGATTAGGACCCCGGAGAGAGGGCGGGATTAGAGTTGCGAATGGACCGGCAAGGTTACTCGCTGGCTCTGCCGCATCCAATTCCGTAGGCTCGTATATAGGGAGGGAAACTCACTTCATTCTCTTCCTCACCCCCCACTCCTCCTCCTCACCTCGTACTCATTTTATGTCTGGAAAAATCCACACAGTTGCATGTGGAGGCACGTGGCATTACGAAAAACAGACCAATTTACTTAAGATAATGGGACATACTTCGTAATCTCATTACATTAAAACACCTTCTCCTCCCTTTGTTCCATTATCGCAGTGGATGGACGACCAATGGCTTGCGAATAGATTTTGTAAGTGAATTTGAGGACATTTAATTTCCAAGCAAGATAAAATGCATGGGATAAAAGGAAATTAGGCTTATAACTGAGAACTCATTAAAATAGTTCTTTAGGGCGTGTTAATTAACTATGCGAAATTTCATTGTCATTAAAAGCTTAAACAAATAAAAATGTGCGAAGTGTCGTAAAGGCAGACTTATGCCATTCCAAATCTCAGTTTGTTTAATAATGTCTCAAAGGTTTTCTTATTCTAAATAAATGTCTTAAAGACTCTGTTTGTAGAAGACAATTTTGTAGTCCGCAAAGATATAATATCTTGATTGTATCTTGTAATACAAGGTATCGCAAAAATTACTCTTTCGATTAAGAAAGACTATTTTAAACATCTGTTATCCCGGATGATTATCAAGTCTCTAAAAATTTAGAGCAAAAACAAATTTTATAACAATCGCACATTAGGATATATATTTACTAAATTTCCATGTCTAGCTTCGCTCTCAGCGGTTTTCCATTATCATTATTATGATCATCCAAGGCCACGAGGTCTTGTTTGTATTGTCCGTCCACCTGTTCTGAGGTAGGCCGAGAGATCTTTTACCATTCAGACGGTATCTTAAATTCGCTTTTGGGAGTCTGTTATCGGTCATTCTGTTTATGTGGCTTGCTCAATTTTGTTGATAATTCCAGATGTGGGTCAACGTAGGTTTCATATTTAATTCACTGATAATGTCCTCGTTTCTCTTGTGGTCGATATTGTATAACCTGCAATCCTTTGCACGAATTTCATTTCAGAAGCTGTTATTCTGCTGATGTCTTGTTTTTTTTTTAAAGTCCAAGATTCGTTCCACAATAGAAGACTAGTCTGGCAAGAATACCGTAGAAAAAATGCGGTATCATTGCACTGGTCCAGATTCTGGAAGATGACAATCGCATCACTGGACTTGCTGCTCTCTTGACTAGCAACCAACGGGAGGCTAAAATTCTCTTCTTTCAAGTGTTGTACAAGGAGAAACCGATTTTCCACAGTTCGAAAATTATCTCCAGCATATCTGTGGATCTTCACCTGCTGAAGCGTAGACTTGACAAATCCTCAGACAAAATAAGTGGCTGATGATCAAGACTGCTGATGAGAACCGTAAGCGCCTCTGATGCCTGAGGACGCGGGTTCGATCCCGGCTGAGGAAGATGAGGATTTTTTTTCAGGGGGAAGTAAAGCCGTTGGTCCCGTTTAATCGTTTGCCGGCTGCACGTTAAAGAACCCTTGCGAGGTAATATTTGCGGCCCCTATAACGCCGTGATATGACCATAGTAGTTGAAAGGGACGTTAATACCAACCAAACCAAATCAACTATCCAAACCATTAGAACCGTAAGCCCAAACTCTATGCAAACTTCATGTGCCGGTAAAGGCTTGATTAGGTAGACAAGAACAACCATTCCATGCTATTGGAACTCCATTGTCCATAATTCCATCAGACACCAAATATGACTCAAAGTTATTCCAAAATATCAAGATATATGTTTCCAGCATCGGTTTGTTCTGCGAATATCACGAGTCCATATACCCTTGTCCTCTTTATCTCCAAACGCTAACCTAATCTATCCTTATATTGTCGCATTATATCGTATTTTGTTATTACTCTAATACAGTGATGCTCAGCCTCTGGCCAACACCTAGTTCTCTCTAGTCATACAAAGTCATAATTAAGGCTTATTATTAGTAAAAACGATAAACTTTTTATGATGATGTAACAATGTATGACGCGTTTTTATGTTTCTGCGTGCAGGCCTTCTCTCTAGGAGGTGTTGCTCTGGCCCGCTACCAAGTTTCACTTTGGCCCGCGTGCTTCAAACAGCTTAAACATACGTTATTAGAAATGAAATCTGAATTAGTTCAAGGAGCCTCCCATCAGGCTAATTGGAATCGTCCAAAGACATGACTGATCTATTATCAGTTCTCCAGAAACTCGAGAACATGGTTAATGTAACGTGATACTGATTAACATGGCCCACTAGATTCTTCTTAAAGGTGAAAGTGGCCCTTTCTGATAAAAAGGTTGAACATCACTGCTCTAATATACAGCGAACATTTGAGAATTTAATAGTTAGGTTTTATTTCCATTTCAACGATTTAATATGAGATCCCCTTGTAACGCGACCAAAACGTTCAAACGATAATTCAAAATTTTGCATATGCGCATATGGCTTCAAAGGTGCTCGTGATCCAGCTTCGCAGTTCTGCCAGGGGTGGTACATAGAAATGCTTTTTACATAATTTAAAAGAAGAAAAAATCAAATGGGAACAGGTCAGGTGACTTTAGCGGCCACTTGACTCATGGTTAGTTCAAAAAATAAAAAAATTAAAAAAATCACGCCCTGAAATGCTTGCAAGAAGTCATGCGCTACAAGAGTATTGATGGCCGAGTCTAATAATCAAGCCTAACATGTATTCATGTATTTATTTTATGGTAATATGCATTACTATGTCATTTTATTTTAAAATTCATAATTTTTTTTCCGAGAATGTGACTTTTGGGATAGCCTGCATGATAAAAATTTTAATGTCGTTCATATTTTAAAACATTTATTAGTTATCAACAATCACTTGAATTGCATAATTAGCTTGCAAATGAAGCTACCTCGTTTCATATGCCGCCGCAAACTTTTTTGGAAATTATTTGCTTTTGTTATTCCTTGTTGTCGCCATTGGATTTTCACGGGTTATAAAAGCAAGAAGAGCAACAACAACAACATCCATCACTGAGGGCGCGGAAAAACCTAACAGCATGGAACTGCCGCAATAAAAATATATAACTAAGCAATTGCCATCGTGGTTCATTGGTCGAGGTACCGTTATCCATTCTCTTCTCTTTTTTTTCTTTTTCGACTCAGTAGGGCTACTTGAGTGGGAAAACTGTGTTGGGTGTCAATGAATATTTGAGTAAAAACTGTCGTTGGGAGGCACCGAGTAATCAGAATTTATGGGGGCGATAGCGGCTCTGGGGTCGACAGGATTTATAAAACTGAAGCAGGGAAGAAAAAAAAAACTTTACGCTTCCCTCTTTTGTACACCTTCCGCAGGACAGGTTCAAAATAACAAAATAAAAAAAGGAAGAAGAAGATAAATTGATGTGCAGCAGCAGCTAGAGCAGTGGTAGTGGTAGTAGTAGACGACCCCTCGTTCGCTCACCCGCAGTGCCAATAAATGAGCCAGGGGTTGGAAAAGCGCACATTTCGCAACTTGTCAGATGTACAGGAAAATTCGAATGTTATTTTTTTTCCTCTCTCTCTTTCCCCTAACTGCCATAACACCCTTGCCTCTCCAATTGGAAATTCCTGGCTAAAAATTTTTTCCACTTTCATTCCTTGCTTCTATTTATCTTTTTTCCCAATCCCTACCTCCCTGTCTCTCTCTCTCTCTCTCTCTTTCTATCGTGTTACGGAAGGTGATTTAAACTGAACACCTCCTCCTCTTTACCCCCATCTCTTCCACTTTCCCTTCTCGCCGTCCTTACATACAACTACTGACATCCAGCAGCGGGAATAGGCAACGGCTGATAATGGACGAGCCAAAATGGAGATCTTAATCCCGTGGAGGTGGGATTAGCCCGAACAAATTCTCACCAGAGCCGACAGTTATCGATCCCGTTTTGCCGGTAGGAGGAGGGAAAAACCTTCGTCGTTTTGCTTTTGCTTCCTCTGACTGATTCAAAAGCAAGATGACTGATGACCGTTCGCCTTATTAGATGACATTGGTTCGTTGCAAATGCATTCGGGAAACTAATGAACCTTTGGGCTTGCGCCATGTGACGATACCCACGCCTTCTCTCTCTCGCTCTTTCTTTCTCCACCGAGCTTGTTTTATTGTTTTACGCAGCCAACTTTTATAAATGCGACGCCAAATCCTTTCAGACAGATTCTTGCAAACTCCCTCCTTCCGTTTTTATTTTTCCCTCCTTTCCCTCGTGTTTTTTTCCGCCATCAGGAAAAGGAATATTAAATTTAGTGAGGAAGTCTTATTCTTTTTACCATTACACGTATCACTAAAGGTAGGAAGGAAGTGGTGGGAAAAGGAAACGAATTGGGAGAGAGAGAGAAAAAAATCATCGTTGCAACCTTTTCCGGTTACTTTTTTTTTGCGCAAAAGGAATTAATTATTCATAAAATTGCAATTATACGTTTAATGCATTTTATATTGATTTATGAATATTTTTATTGAATTATTTTTTTTCAATTTTTTTTAAATAATTCCTGAAGAAGAATTTGTGAATGTCTTCTAAATTTAGAAGATGCAAAAAAAACAACACTACATCAAATTCGAAACTATTTAAATTATTAAAAATATTTTTCTTATTTCTTAAATAATTTTTTGAATTAATTTAGTATCATTGTAATATGTAATTATTATTTCGACATCAAGATTCTTAACGGATCGCCTGCAATTAAAATTAAAAGAACTGCTTTTTCTTCCGGATATCTTATCTCAATTTAATTTTAATGGAATGTACCACCTTTTCAAGCAATAATCGATAGAACTAATTAAAAGAATCCGATGGAGCTCTGATTGACACTTGCCATCCCGCCACATGTCAGAATAATAAAAAGATGGTTACTGAATCACCAACGGACGAAACTATTCGTAAATCTCAGTTAGAACCATATTTCATCATCATAAACTTTCTTAGAAAGAATTTTGCACATAAAACTTAGACCAGACATGTTGACACTTCATGAAGACATGTTCTTTATCGATCTGCAAAAATCATTCAGTTGATGGTTTACTATAATGATGCAGTACGTCAATCTAATGCTGCTTTGTTTCAATAGCATTTAGAACATTACCACCAAAGAAGTTTAATTTTCAAGTCGGTCACTCTGTTGCCAATTTCTGTCGAGTTTTTTTGATTTTGACTTCAGATTCGGCTAGAGCATCAAGAAGTTATAATATGCAAACATGTCCATCTATTCGGGAGTCAAAATGGCAGTCAAAGTTTGGTCTGTGATATTATGTATAATTTGTTGGTCAATGAAATGGTATTGCACATTAGTCCATCTAATGTGGTCATTTATGAAATGATATTTATGGGCCATCTGATGCAAAATCATCTAGTAACATTGTTTTTAAGGTGTTAGAACTGGCTTTAGTGTGTTTTGTGTTTTTAGCGCTCGATTCGTTTGATTAATGATTTTTATAATTTTTTATAATAGCCCAAGAAAGGTGAAAAAGTGAAGAAAAGTATAATCTAAGACTGCCCTAGAATGAAAAGATTAATTATTAAAAAGTGTAGCGAAGTATAGAATTGGTTTCGTTCTATAAGCATTAGCCTTAGAATACGAGGTGATTATTTTATCATTCTACCCCCCCCCCCCCCATTCCTGTAGTACTCTTGTAATTGAGAATTGTGGAGAAACCTTAAATTATCGGAAAAACACGAAAGCGATGCTAAGAAGGCTTAATCAATAAATGGAGAAATGAAAAAGGTGGAAAAAAAATCGAGAGTTCATTTTAATAATCGATTTTTGCTTTTGTTTATTTTCTGAAATTAACCTGTAGAGGGACTTGTAAAGATGCCTTTTTCATAAATAAATAGCAAAGGGGGATGCGATGGTGATTCTTTGGTTTCTATCAGATTTTACGTAAGGTTTCCAAAAAAAAAGTTAAGGAGAGGGTCGTTATGTCTTTTGTAGCCAAAGGGTTGTTTAATGGGCGAAGGGGAATAAGATGGAAAGAGGGAGAGAGGTGGATGGCGACATCGGTGATCTTATTCTTTCCTCCTTCCTTTTTCCTTTTTTTGTTATATATAGCCCGAGAGCAAGAACTAGGCAGTGGGCGTTTTGACTATATCGTCGTTTTGGCGCACCGTTCCCAATGAGGTCGGTTGGAAAGTTCCAATTTTATTTCCTTGCTGATTCGACTCTGATACGGGGAATGCGCTCTCCTCGTAAGGACAAAGCGCGGGTAAACTTTAATACTTTCGACTTGCTTTTAATGGACACGGACAAATCACTTGAGCCCCGCTCTGAATTGAGCTCCAAGTCGATGGAATGCAACTTTATGCAAATTAGGCTTTATCGTATCCAATCAGCGGGGCTGGCAGTCGAAGGCGGAGGGCTCGACGCATGCGCGAAAAGGCTGGGCAGCCAAGGGTGGGTGGGTGGTGGAGGGTAGGGAATCAAGCTGTTACCGGCAGGTCGTCCATTGATCCGACTGCCTCTGACTCGGGCCGTTTCCTATGCTAATGCCCCTTCGCTGATCATGCAAAAATGGCAGCTTCTCGGGCATAATATCCGCGAGGCCCGGCTCTGCCGTTACGGGGAGCGCTTTGTAAATGAGGCGAGGCATTGGCGGTGGTGGGCTGCAGCCTCGCGCTCCACTTCGATCGCCTTCCATCGTCGTCGTCCTCGCTGCTCGGCACAGGTGATGGAGAGAAAAGAGGAGGAGGAGGAGGAGGAGGAAGAAGAGAAAGAGAGAGAGAGAGCGCGTTTTGAAGGAAGGACAAGGAAAATATAGAACGAAACTAAGCAAAAGGAGCAGTCTTCTTCGCCAAAGGCCAACAGAGGAGCCCTCCGGCCACGGCGGAGAAGAGAACCCCGTCTCCTCCTGAACAAATATTGGCTCAAAAGGCTATTAGTCGAGGGGCAAACCAATTTCGAAAATGGTCTCTTTTAGGGATAGGAAAACATAGGAAGAGAGAGAGAGAAACAAGGGAATAAAAAATGGGAGAAGGAGGAAAAAGAAATCCCATCAACTTAGTAGTTTCTTCTCTTTGGTAAAACACGTGAAACATTAAAATTAGAAGGAGAAAGAGGGAGAGGGGCTACTTTAAATTCCCTTAAGAAACTTTCGAACAGTAAATGACAAAACATCTAATGAATATTCTAGGTGACAAGAGGTGAAGAACAGCCCGAGAATGAAGCAAT
Source organism: Rhysida immarginata (assembly GCA_023313115.1). Lineage (NCBI taxonomy): Eukaryota > Metazoa > Arthropoda > Chilopoda > Scolopendromorpha > Scolopendridae > Rhysida > Rhysida immarginata. The sequence goes on from JAHWFO010004499.1 coordinate 5,622,277, forward strand.
AGCATTAGGGTAATTTTATGGCTTTAAAGAAATCGTTGTAAATTTGGCAATAAAATAGCAACGTTAAACGAATCCCCTCTTCGATGACCTCAGGTTGAACGTGTTAACTAAGAAAACAAGTTGCAGTGCTTAGACTAAAAGGGATCCTTATAAATGTTTAATTTTTAAATTTGAGTTTTACATTTATATTGGATATTACCCTTCCTCATATTGAATAAAATACTTTTGTGAGGAAACTAAAAAAAAAAGCGACTTCAAAGATAGGGTAAGGTTAGAGTAAGAGAGAGATAGGCGAATATTATAAAAAAAAAAAATAAGGAATACAACAAAACGAAAACTTGACAGTCTTTCCTTGTTTTCCTCCTGTCGGCAAAATAAAGAGAACGTTTAAAATGGCTTCCTTGTCGAGACAGAGGATTAAAAAAATAATAATATGCCGATTAAATTTTCGAAAAGTAATCGAATTATTACAAGCTTTTTCTGACAGCTGCGATGGATCGACGAAACTGAACAGCGCCCTCGTTCGGCGGTCTCTTTCTCCTCTTATTTTTACACTCTTTTCCCAAGCCCCCATCCCTATTTCCACCCATTTTACCCTCCCTTATTCACCCCCCACAACCCCTTCTCTTCTTCTTCACCCGTTTAAGAGGCGCTGACACAGTTACTCGAAACTGCAATGTTGTTAACCTAAAGAGAGAAAAAAAAGGAGAAAAGAAAATGGTGTATGCGTGTAGAGAAAAAAAATTGAACTTAAAGCAATATGACATGTATCTGAGTGTAGAAAGATTTTAAGAAGAACTGAGTTAACTGGGTTACTGAAGACATTCGTTTAGGTTCTACAGTATTCAATGAAAGCTTGTCTCATGTGTCATTCTAAATACTAAGTCTTTTTTTTTGTTTGTTTATTTACCTGTTTCTCAGTATCATGCTTCAATTGTCATTCAATGTCGTTCACTAATATTGGAATTGTGCGATGTAATTGACGAAGCAATTACATAAAAGGAGAGCATTACATTTATTTTGATACAATTATTGTCATAGCTATTTTGATTAATTATATGCGGTGGAAGAAATGCAAGAAAAAAACTTCGGGACTGATTACCCTCCCCTAAAATGAAGAAAAAAATTGGCAACATGAAATAAAACTTGTGGCAACATTTTATATCTAAAATCAGACTTCATTGCTAGCCTTATTATCACTGAAATTGCAGTCAACTCTCCTGTAATGGAACTCATGCGTACCGCATTATAAGAAACTCAGAATTAGTACAAACATAGAAATAACGCGAATATAGAAATTCATTATATAGTCGGTTTGCGACGCAATTGAATAAACAAAGTCATGCGAACGAGCGCCCATAATATCGTCGAGCTGTTTGTGCCATTTGTTATAATGTAGTGTAAGCTTCTAAATTTACAGGAGAATTCCTTCATAATTGAATCTGAAAAATTGCGATGTATGTGTACTGAAAAAAAAAGCAACAAACGGGAGAAATCTCCATTATTTGGCCATAAAAGTGTAATAGAAACATTTTTGTTGTTTGGTTTGGTTTGGTTGGTATTAACGTCCCTTTCAACTGCTATGGTCATATGAGGACGGCGTCGCATATTTTGCGTCGCAAGAGTTCTTTAACGTGCAGCCGACGGGACCTACGGCTTTACTTTCTTTCGAATGAAGTGCGTGATCTTAGGATTTCCCCCTGAAAATTCCTCGTCCTCGGCAGGGATCGAACCCGCGTACTCGGGTATCAGAGGCGATCACGCAACCACTGAGCCACCGAGGCCGATGATTCTTGCTATATAAAGACTGCTTATAATTAATCTAATTAAGCTGAACAGAGTTGTGTAGAACCATATTATAAGGGTATTGTTATAGGAAGACTGTCGCAGTATTTGTTCCGCGTATATGGAAACCGCGTTATAAGGGAGTTGACTCTACCTATTAGCATTTAGCGAACAGGAGGATATATTTTTACGTATGGGAGAGCGGATGGTAATGGTCTGAAGGTCTAAGGTTATAACATCTACAGACCGCACAAAAGGCAGCACCAACAAATCGTAAAAGCCATAGTGCGTTCTGTCTCGAAGTCTATGCATTTCCGAACATATTAGTTTACCGGCCACTTTCGTTTAAGTGGAGGGTCACCCAAAATTCGCTCCCGCATTTCGTTCCACCTTGGAGAGTCCAATACTCTAAATACTATAATTAAACCTGAGTCTGCTTAGAAAATTATAATGTAGATTACATAGGCCTGCATCATTTTTGCTGATTGCCGGATATCATGATTTTTGATATTTCTGAAAATCCGAATCCAAAAAAAACCCATCCATTTTTGAGGTTTTCCAGAAATTTTGTAGATGTGCTTTATCAGTAAGTACTATTGTTATTGCATAAAGTACACTCATGGAGAAAGACTCCTAATCAAATTTAGGCGAGTATTTCACCAGGTTTTTCTGGATAAATACTTTCTGCTTTATATTAAAAATATCAGTCGTTTATACTAAAATAAAATTTCGACAAGGCCAGTTGCAACTTCAGAAATAATTGCTCATTCTATTAGTACGGTTACTTTACATTAGCTCTATTACAGACTTTCATGGCATTTTCAGAGCAGATAATTACGCAACCTTGGAAGCAAACACGAGTAGGCTCATTTTCTGTACAGGGATTACTAATCTTGGAGGAAAATGTGAGGAGCAAGATGAGTGCTTCCAAGTGGTTAAGATCATGGAGGTTAATTAAATATAGATGAAAAAAGGAAAGGAAAATTCTGCGACCTGGATTCGAACCACAAACTCCAGCTCGTCGCCTCTACCAAATGGCTCATCGCGGACACTTTTACAGCTAAGCTGTCTCCAAGCTGTGTCTTACGGACTGCTAAGCAATCAAAGTGGAAGCCCTGATATGGCCGGGAAATTTTTCGAATCCAGGATGCGAAATTTTTCCTTTCCTCTTTCATCGATATTTAATTATATAATCTTGAAGCACAGCTTAAGTATTTACTGCATCACTTTATATGGAGGTTAAGACATATTTCAAGGAGGCAGATGAAACACATACGTAATTCGATAATTAAAAAATTATTGTGGTCTACTTAATTGCAAATTAATCGTATTGTACGAATCTAGTCTTTAAGCGCTCTTTGTGAAAAACTGACATTTATACATATGACATGTTTGATTGACTATAATCAGTGAAATTTGTTAGATGTAGACCAGTGTAATCAAATACAATTAATGTCTAAATTATAATTTTTAACGAATTTTTTTGTAATAAAAATAGTTCTTAATGAAGAGAATATCTTTATTTGCAGAATAGTGTAATTTGTAGCGCTAATGACAATGTATATACGAGTATATTCTATGTTTATTAATGACATTTTTAATTTTTACTTTTTAAAATTTATTTTGCTGTTTAAATCAGGAAAAATATTCTCTGAGCACTTTTTCGTTTATATATTTATTCCTCCTACCTGCATTCGCTGTTTCACCATTTTTTGTAGAAGAAAAAGATTTCAGGAGTATAAAGGGACGGCGAGTGAAAAAAGCGAATCAAATCAAAATAAAAATAAGAGAGAAGAGAAGAAGAGGAGGGGGAGGAAAATTCTCATTTTCATCTCGGAGACCCGGTTCAAATTTTTTTTCTTTCTTTCTTTTTTTCATGTTTTTCATCTTCTGTTTCTGTGATTCTCCATTCTCTCTCTTTTTTTCCCTCTCTTCTTCCTCCTAATGTGAATTGGTCTGCAATTACATTTGCGCTGCATTTCACGCAGCCATCCAACTTCCAAGCTTTTGCCCCTAAACGACTCCGAGAAGGAAAAGAGAAAATAAAAAAAAGATGGGGAAGAGTAAAGAAAGAAAAGGAGAAAAAGAAAGAACTCTAGCATTCAAAGATTTGATAGATTGGAGAATGCATCTTCTCTCCGCTGAGATCCACCAACAGTCTTCTTCGTTTTCTCTTCTTTTTTTCTTTCCTCCGAAAGCCCTACCCTCCTTTATAAACCCTCCTTTTTTCCTTCTCGTCACCCCACAAAACAATCTCAACCCAATCCTGCCTTTTTCCACCAAAATTTAACTATTTCTTGTTCGGAGTCCCTTTCCTGATTTTTTACATCAGACTCCTCGGAGAGACTGAGTTCGGATCAACTATTGTTGATAAAGGTGGTAGAAGTTTTCGATTACTAACGACATTTCCTATACTCATTCTATAAAACAAATTATAGCAAATTCATTACTAAATACTCAAAATATTCTACACTTGGCATTTTGAAAAACTGTTAACATCCGTAAATCATAAACATTCACAAATATATTTTTTGAAATAGTTACATTCTGTTTGGAGTTTGTCCACATCAACAACCTAATTCAATCCAACTTCAACAAAAGTTGAAGTCGAAATAAGACACTTTAACTGTAACTGCTATTTCGTTGTAGCCATTCGATCAATTCGACGATCTTCCATTGCTGCAGTTTTTCTGGAAAGACCTGTTCCTGGGTCATCTTGAAACATTATTCTCAAGATATCAACCCTCCACCACTTTTTTCCAGTTATTTCAGTCATAGACCAACTTTTTGGGGCTTGTGATTGTACTATGCTATCCAGGTCCCTCATGCAAATTATGCGGCCTTTCTCAAAGTCAGACAAGTTAATGTAAGCTTAGTGGAGTGAGTTCTCTTAGGAATGTAGTACTACTATTCTTGGATCTTGCTCTCTTGGTTCGGCTTCGTGCAATGCTTACATGTATGCTTAGAGAATAGAATAGCGTGATGAAGAACTTTTTAAACTTATGTTTAAGTTATTATTCCTAAATTTGAAAGAAATTTCGAACACATTTTAAGCAAAAGTAATTTCTTAGTTTTTTAATTTTTTTCCCGAATATATCTTAAGTGCTTTAAATTCGATAACATTATGCAATCTTTCTGTCTATATGTCTATTTTTCTATGTTTCTACCTATTTACATCGGTTTCTACGTATGTACAGGTTTTTGTTTAGATGTCCCGAAAACTTAAGATCAGATGGAGTTCAAGGAAGCCCGGAACTTGATTAGCTTGCAACATCGTCTGCTAAGCTGGGCAGACAGAGTGATAGTGATATCGATTTACTTAAATTACAACGAGCTTTGCTTTTAATACTGTAGAGAGAGATATCGTAAAGAAATCTAGTTTCTTGTATAACTCATTGTATTTTGTAGTATTATAAGTGAAATTTTATGAAATTAGGCCATATTCTAATTAGGTACAGAATAAAAACAAATCAAAGCTTTATTAGTGTAGTAGCAAATAGGTAAACAAGACACATATTGTGAACTATAATTAATATTTAATTTAAAAGCATAAGGGAGTATACAATTTAAGTATTATAGTATTATAGTAGTTTAAGCTTGAATTTTGCGTATATTTTCGTATAGAAGACTGTTTTGAGCTAGTTCGACAGATATATTACCAGATGGTGATTAGTTGGGCGAAGCCCGCTTAATAATTGCTGAACACTTCAGTGATACGAGGTTATTGAAGCTATTAGGAAGAAGACAGATTTAGACTCGGGAAGAAAATGTCGGCCCACTATCAACTTTGAAGAAATCTTTAGGAAATATCCCACAGTTATTAAAGATTTAGAAGCGTCAGGAGAATTAAAGAATTTGATAACACTTTTTACGCGTGAAACATCTTTAAATTACTACAGTTACTGTATTGTACTTTTTTGGTGACATTGTGCTTATTGTAAATACTGTGGGGAGTTTTAATAAATTTTTCGGTCCATGTAATTGCATTATGAGGACCTCGACTGTATTTATCATTGGATTATCAATTATTGATGTAAAATTTGAGTACATTGGACTCCTCGATCTATACCGGGTGATCAAAATAAAGCGTTACAAATTGTTATCTCGGAAACAAAGCGAGAGCGAAAAGAAAATTTTGAACTATTGTTGTACCAGATGAAGGGGCAATACGATGGAAGTATTTGAAGTATTCAAGGTCATTTGAAGGTCAGCTTTATTTTTTTAAATGGATAGATATTTTTGTTCTACTGGCATTTAATTCTACGTTAATAATCAGCGACTTTTTGTCTGAAACACTTTATTTATTATTTATTTATTTTTTATCCGACTTTTGAAGATGCGAGAATCACGAAGTGTCCGCAATCAATTTGAAGTCTTCATAACTTTTTAATTTACAAATTTGTTCTGGAATGTCATAAAAAACTCGGAGAATTATTTGACTTTAAATAAAATGTTGGTACACCAAGCATGGGTTTAAAAGTTAGCGTAATAACCTTCAAGGTCCACTATAACTGAAAATCGAAAACTGTATCTCATGATTTACTTAGAATGAGGCTTTGTTTCCGAGAAAAATTTCGTAACCCTCGCATATGTTTTGTTAAAAAAAGGTTTCTGAGGTAGAATTAAATGCCGGTAAAACGAAAATAGCTATCCCATTTAAAAAAATGAAGTTGACCTGCAAATGATCTTGAAAACCTCCACCAAATAAAATAAAATTTGTTGTGGGAACCACGTGACTTCCTTGTACGGCTATTAAATTACATTGTTTCTTTGTTGTCTAAAAGCTCCCAATTGTTGAAACAAATTTCGATAGTCGTTTTTTTTTTTTTGCAACAATTTCTTATCTTCATTGTTTCTCCTTTTAGAAGAAACAATCAAACTCTGACGTCATAAACTGCTCCACGCAAATAAAAATCCATAAGCATGTAAGAAAATCTGTTCTGGACACCACAAATGCATATTTTTGGCTCAGTCGATTGCATTCAAAAGAGGAGGTGCACAACTAAATATATTACAACAGTCCTAAATACAAAGTTTCAACATTCTACGGCTAATTGTTTTTGAGTTCCACACACACGTACGTACTTACAGGTGTTGCGCCGAAACTAGTCAAAATGGATTCAGGAATGGTCATAATGGATATTTCCGTTGAAATCTGAAAACCGAATTTTTTCGCGATTACTATACTTTACTTCGTATAAGGAAGTAATAAAAGACACCATCGTGTTGCCCCCTTCATAAAGTACAACATTTGTTCAAAAATTTCTATTCGATAACGCTTTATTTTGATCACCCGGTATAGCTAAATATGGGTGTTCCTTGTAAAAAGACAATTTCTGACAGTAAATATTTTTATCCCATGCTGATAATTACAATTTCATTAGAAATGGTTTCAGTAAATATTCTCAAAAATGTAGCTAAATTAATATTCAACGTACACTATATATAAAGGAAAAAAAAAAAAAAAAGTTGGAAAATTTCCTCTTTTAACTTCGTTGTCTTCTTCAAAATTACGTAAATTAATGGCTATTGTGATGGCTCAGTATTCCCTTTTTGATTCTGAATAACACACGTGTGTGTACAGCGAGAAATTTCGTTCTTTGTTCTCGGTTTCAATTAAATTTCACAATTAGTCATTTTAATTTCATTTTATTTTTTTTTCTCTTTTCCTTCGTAGCCTCACTCTGGTGGCTGGGGAAATCGATTTTTAAAGATTACGCCTCTAGCCTTTGTTGTAATGAACCTCTAAAGGGCTGTTGTTAGCGATCGTTGCTTGCATAGTGTTTGTAACTTTTCAGTTTAGAGAGAAGGAAAGTGAATTGAGCTTCATGGAAATGAGGTGAGTTCTCTTACGAATGTTGTTGTAATGTTGTTTGTTTACTAAAGGAATATGAGGCAAACTGTTTCAGTTTATGTCTCTTCTAAACGCTTGCGCATTTTGTTAAACGCTCCAGAAAGTTTTCTGCTAAACGTCTCGCAGCTCATATGTTGCTCTGCTATGGTTGTAAAAATAATAAACCCCGGTAGTTGAGTTGAAAAAAAAGTATAAATAAAAAAAAAACAAAATGGCTCGAGGAAGTTCTACAGGTGTTGCAACAATGTTCTCTTTTCAGTTGTAATTTTTGCTTTTTTAGCAGTCGTTTGCGGGCTCGTGTTTAGTCGCGATATTGCCTCCGTTTACGGCTGTGAATGGGAGGCGTGGGAGGTGACGAGAGTGGCGCAACTCGGAACGTTCCGAAACGTCTTAACGACCTCCCTTTTCAAGAAACACAAGGGGGAGAGAAGAAGAACACAAGGAGAGTCCCGGGAGGGGGCCTTTTGTTGTTATCGCAGCCGTGTGCGAGAGCGGCCAAACGTCTCGGCCAATTGGCGAATGTGTTTGCATCCGACCCCCGGTCACCTCTCGGCAGCGCCGGTGCAAGAAAAGGGGGGTCGGACGAGGAGGTGGATGGTGGTTTCGAATGAAGACGTGTTGATGACAGAGCCGAAGCGCCACCACCAACGGAGGCCTTTGAGGTCCCGGACGCTCGTTGTTCGCGCTCAACGTCTCCGTCTTCATTAGTTTCCGGTTCTCACTCAGTCTCTCTCTCTTTCTGGCTTCTTTTCCCTCTCCTTCCTGTTGTGAACAATTGTTAAAGAGGAAAACCAAAACAAAGAGATGTTTGAGAAAGATCTAAACTTTTGCATCCTTTTCATTCTCCCCTTCGTGTTTCGGTTTACTCCGTTTTCTCCATTGTTTCTGCGTTTTTCTCCCATTAGCGTCTTTTCACTTTCACCCTTTTGTTGCTCAAAACGCTTCACTTTGATGAATTTGCTCGACAACAGAGTTTCTAATTGTTCCACGTTCACCACACGTGTTTCAAATTCAGGTTAATAAATTCGTTAGCAGTGCCTGCCTTGTCGTTGCTCTTCTTTTTTCATTCTTCTTCTTCTTCTTCTTCTTCTTCTTCTTTCTAACTGTTGTTTGTTGATGATCTATTTCGTTACATTCATCACCAGCATCATCATTATCATCATCATTTTTCTCGCTCCTCTGTCCACACTCCCTCCTTCTCAAGTTATGTTCGTTTTATTTCACTATTTTTTCTATCCCACCGTGCTGCTGCTGTTTCTCTGTCTTGCCCTTGTGCCGCAGAATAGCGGTTGATTAACAGAAAGAGAGAGACAGAGTGAATGAAGAAGAAAGAAGAGGTGGAGGGTAGGGAGGTGAAACGGAAGAAGGGATGACGTCGCAGGTGGTGCACGCGCCAATAGAAACGCTTGGCAACCAACGGGAACAGGTCTAGGGGTCGCATGACGGCGATGTTCATAGAATGGGAGCAGAGGCGACGGGAAGAAACAAGGGGACATAGGTAACAACCCTTTTCAATGACAACAGCACCATCCACTTCTAACGGGTTCTTCATTTGCACCAGCAGCACGAGATAGCAAAGCACGCGCCCAAGCTGCGCCATTATGTGTTACAAGATTCTTATTTATGCAAATAATTATACAAGTTTTGGCTCGGGAGGACAACACGAGCGACAACAACAAAAAGTCACGGGGAAGGCCATCAAGCAGTTATTCCGCTCTCAAAGCGATTTGAGTATGGTCGCGCTCATGAAAAGGAAAAACGTTAATTGGATGGATTTTAAAGTCTAACATGTTCAGTCAAAAAGTATTAAATATAAAATTATCAGTTAAAAATTCATATAAGTTGGATTAGAAATTGTTACAGAAAAACTCCATTCTCTAACAGTGATCTTCAAAAAAAAAACAAGCATGTCCGCGAAGGTGCCCCATTAAGAAACAGTAAATATTTAAAGAAAAAGTCTTTGTAAGTTAACAATGTCATAACCTCTTAAAACTGAATTGTGGAAGCCGTTGAAAAACGGGGGTCGAAATGGATCAGTTCAAATCATAGCAGTCACAGATAGCCTTGAAAGAGATACCACTTCCCTTAGAGCACACACTGTGTGAGGGAACATGAATTGAAGAGCAAGTAATCGCTAAAGCCGGGGACTAGCAAGAACTGTGGGACATTTTTTTCGCATTTTTTTTACGGATATACACGATTTAATATCAGCTCTGAAAAATTTGATTTTTAGTCAATCCAAAATTGGTACTCGGTTGAACCTATTCGACCTCCTAACGGATACTGAGATTTGGTAGACAGATTCTGAGATTTCAATAGATACTGAGATTTCTCTCATTCCTGTCTAATTCTCGAGTATATATTATACATTACAGAGTTATAACGAGATATATCATTGGTCGGAACTTCCACAGTTGACCTGAACATGAGCATTCCAACAGGAAGGATTTACCCAGCAATATATATCGAATTATACCTATATATTGCTTATTGACATAATTCCTTTATTGACATTTTGAGACACGTGCAATTACAAATATATATATAAGAAATAACAGTCTAGGGTAAGCAATATAATAATTGCTGACGCATTTCGGTATTATCACCATCTTCTAAGGACATACAATTATTTAAAAATTTAAAATTTATAATAGTAATAAGAAATAAGCAATTTATTTCATTTTATTGAAGCAATACTGACCTTCACGGCCATTGTGGATATATAGAATATCTCTTTGTCTACAACATGAAACAATGAACTGACTTGGGACAACAAGTCTTTGGGACACTCCATGGCTTCCTTAACGCGGTTTCTCTTCAACACTGCATTTACTCTCATCAATTATCGATTCAGCATGCACATTTCTGATCCTTTTGTGGATGTTGGGAGCAGTACATCCTTCTTTCGTTGGTCAAGAATTCTGTGACAGCTCATAGTTTCTGTTTCATAATTTAACAATGCAGGGAATATGCCAAAATTGATACATACGCGTTTCGTAATGACGCGTTTCGTCGTAATTTCTTTTATTTTAAGAAAGTTTTGCTCCAAGATATACAGGATGGCCCAGAAATAACTTTTTCACTTTGAGAGCTATACCGGTTTTATTAATAAAGAGATTATAATGATGTTTTAATATGTCCATATCGTCATATACAGTCATAAAATATACAAATTATTTATAGCGTGGCCTCCTCGATCCTCCTTTAACCCCTGTGACTATTGGTTATGGGGATTTCTAAAAAGCAGGGTATGTCTTACCAGTTCAACAACTTTCTGTGACCTGAAAGACTCCATCAGAAGTGAGATGACTCAAATTTTGGAGATGACTCTTACAGCCAATATCTGTGGTTTTCAATATCGTTATCGCTTAAATTTGGAGATAGAAGAGAAAGGTAGTCATATCTAGCAGGTTATCCAATGAAAAATGTAGATGTAACAATTTATCAAAAAGCAATAAAAGGTCGCCATGTCATGAGTCTTAGTTTTATTCAAATTTGCCAGAATACGCAACCGGAACTAAACCAAAATTTCTGAACCGGAAGAAAAGCCAGAAAAAAATAACGATTTGATGGCTTACTCTGAATGAATGTACGAATGAGAGCTATTCAAAAATGTCAGATTATTCGATATCCGTATAAACTCTGAAAATATATATGATGGTGTAAAAATAAAGCATATAAATTGTTTTTATGTTGCATATTGTTAAAGTAGCGGCCTAGTCCAATTCAATTCACTATCTTGAATAAGTTAACCTATATTTCCGAATATGTAGTCAAAAAAGTGAGATTTTTTCCGAGTTACTTCTGCTATTGGATCTATGTATTGGGTCCGCTAAGATGATATAAATGATGTAGATATTTAGGTGCAAATTTATACAATTTACAAATGCGAATGAATGAACTTTTTGTTTAAGATTTTTTTTATATTCCGATCTGTTAGTAAATATGTTTTACGTGTTTCATTGATTAATTGAAGCTTGTAATACAGCCAGAATTTTATTTTTAATAAGCATTAAACATTAAGCCTTTCATTGCATCTATTAAGACATGTCGTCTAGCAGAAAGTCCTGTTTATATCGAAATTTGAGGGAGCCAATCTAATAAACAATTTCCAGAAATGTTTGAAGAAGTAACGTCAATATCATCAATAATTCCCTAAGAGAAGACAGAACTAGCTCTTCTCCCTTATGTTTGTACGTACTTGCAACGGCTGTGTCGAGTGGGTTTCAAAGTTTATCTTTTGATAAGGAAAGTAGATTGAAGAACACTTTGCATTCATGGTAGATGTGGCGCCCCTTTTCCCTTAACAACATGGAACCTATTCGTTTTATGAAGTTGTGCGTGTGTTGATGTATGAGATTGTGTTGAACGAAGGAAGCTGCACGTTTTCCCCTTTTAATTAGTGGCACGGAATTATTAATATTATTTGTAAAGAGAGACGTTATGTTATTTCCGCATAATTAATTCAACCGCTCATGTACGAGTAGAAAATTTGCGAAAGGTTAGGTGTTTGATGTGTTTATGGTTTTATTTTTTTTATTATTATTTTTGAAATAGAACTGTATACCCATCTTCCCTTCCTCTGGATTCTCTTCCAGCTTGAAAAATGTCTTCGCTGCACGGTTCCTTCCTTCTCGATTATCGATTTGTTTATGGCTTCCATCGTTAAGGGGAGGACATATTTTTAGCAGAGCAAAATTTCTCGTCGATTATTCCCTTTGGCTATGTTTTCAACAATGATGTCTTTGTCGGGTGACACCAAGTGACACCCCCTTCCTTGGCAAAAAAACCGACATCGTTGCTCTTTCTCCGTTTTCTACCAACAACACACGATGGGAAATAAATGGGTTTTTCCTGCCACGCACTTCTTTTCATACGCAAAAATATCTATCTTCCTCCCACCCAACTTAAGGCTTCTTTTGTGACAAATAATAAAAAAAAAATATTGCAAGCGTCGTTTTTTTCTTCTTCGTCCATTCAACTGCATTTCTGTGATGATTTTTTGTTTATTTCCCCCGCCCATATTGGCTGGACCCAGTTGCAGATAACACTAGTGGATAAATGTTGTTGCTTTCCTTCGATCGGGCTTCCCTCCCTTTATACTCACACACACACCCTCGACCACCTCCTCTTTTACGATTATTGTGGTCGAGATTCCGTGAATAAGCCTCGTAACCAGTGAGAATTGGCAACCAGAAATGCCGACCTCCTCCCCTCGATGAGCCCCCTCCCCAGTCCGCTCACGAACAACAGCGAACGACGGAGACGATAATCCTGTCAACCGTTTGGAGAAACGACGAGAAAGTCGTCCGATTCACCTTTCCTCCCATTTGTTTGATTGAGATTAGAGAGTTGGCGGGGGATAAAGGCAGTTGTACGGGGTAAAATTAGCGAAAAGTTATTAGATTAAACGAAACCTTACAGAAACTCGAAAAGAAGTTGTTGTGTGTATATATACGTATATATACGCAGGTTATTACAATATATATGTTTTATAAATTGAACATTCATTACGAGGATAAGTTTTCAGTTAAATGAGTATCTAAAAAATTGAAATAATTTTTAGAAATTTCTCTAAATTTAGCAAATTTTTTAACCACGAACTAATTTTATAATTGGACTAAATTAAAATTTTACCTGCCGTACTTTGATTAAAATTCTTATATCGGGCCTAAATTAAATATTGGGCGCTACTTAGAGGAACGTTCTTAAGGACAATGTGATAACGTCAAGTTTTGTTCCCAACACACGGGCTAATAACTCAGCTTCTATGTCAACTATCGCCACGAAAATTGGATGGTTTACGAGAAGTACATAGCCCGTTATGATCTAAGGCGGTCAGTGCCGAATATGAACGAAGTCCAACATCGAGCGCCTATCTCCGAAATTAATGGACGTATATGCGCCTAAATTGGAACGACTACCGGGATAAGTACTCCCGTAAGCCTTCCAGTTTTCCCAAAGCTGGCATAGAAGCCTAGCTATTACTTCATGTGTTGCGAACAAAACTTGACGCCATCACTTTTGTTGGCAACTAGGCTCCTATGTCACCTATCTCCGCGAAACTTGGACGATTTACTGAGAGCACATAGCCAGTTAATCGTTTTAATTTAGGCGCCTGTACGTCCATTAGTTTCGGAGATAGGTGCTCGACGTGGGACTTGGTGATTTGTACTCATTCTTTGGAACTTTTGAGCAGTTTGTCCATTACGAATAAAGCACGTTAAATGGTAAAAGCAAAAATTGCTCTGGAGGGCTCTCGTGACCATTTCATGAACTAATTGAATTACTGTCGTTTTTTTCTAGCCATTGAATAACAAAAAAAAAAAATCCGTGCAAAATTATTTTTTGTTTACTCTACTAGATTCATCAATGAACTTAAAAATTCTTTATTGAAATTTGAGTCTGTGCGTGTGCCCCGCAAAAATTTTGGATTTTTGAAATTCTCGGAACGAATACTTCTTTCAAATTTGAAGCACTGACTCGGCGCTTCTGTATAAAGTTTAAGTACAGTTGTTAGTGTGGTTCCGGCGTTACTTTCTGTAGAGAACATCATTTTTAATTTATTGACCATCTCTTTTAAAGTCCTCTTGGTAAGATGCCTAACAGACGCAGACGCGTGAAAGTCGCTAATTGGAAAACGAGTACGATTTCCAAATACGCTAAAAAGTCGCTAAATGGAAAACGGGCTTAAGAAAAAGTCATTCTTCTCGAAACGCATGCCATCTATAAAAAAACAAACTTACCAGAACATTTTCGTCATATTTTGTCCTTATGAAACGTTCCTCTAAGTAGCGCCCAGCAGTTAATTTACACTCTGTATACACTACCTGGAATTTATTACGAAGGACTTCGATACAGTGAAATGCTAAACTTTTTATCCAAACTTTTTCACTTAAACATAAATTTGGTGAGTTTTAAAAAGGTGAATAAGTCCCCTTAATCATTGTGTTATTTACTTTTTAAGTTTTACGGCGTGTCCATTTTCTGGAAAGTCTAGGAGAAGCCAGGGAAGTTGAATTTGATTGGGGAAAATAAGAAATTTCTCAGATATTTGAAAAGTCTATAGAATTATGGGTCTTATATTACTGTTTAGCCTTTTTTGCTACGTAAAACGAATGGCCACCCAAAATTTCATTACCTTTATCTGCAGAAAGCGGATTTACCTTTAAATATTTCTCATTAACCTTTGAGAAATGGGTAATTTCGTCAGGTCGTGAATGACGTGATTACCAAATCAGGAAATTTTTCCCAGTGTATGAATGCATTTCTCTTTCAGTTAAGACATTTAAAATATTTCTTATAAATTTTCAAGTTTAAGAAACAAGATCATTATGATTAGATAAAGTTTATTTTCCTGACAGTGGAAGAACAGAGAGCTTAAATTGTCCAATTCTGTAATTGGACGGGGAAAAAATCAGGGACATGTGTTTTTATATAATATAGTGGGACATCCTGTTTCAATTTAAAAAAAACTCAGATTAATAATCTAAAGATAATGGTATGGATCCAGATTAATAATGCAACGATAGTTGTAAAGCGCTGCCACAGCGTTCACTTAACATTCTTCGTTTTTGTTCATTATATGGTGAATATTCATAAAAATATCCATTCAAAGTTAAAATTGGTCCATATAAGGTGACTGCCAGAGTTAACATTAATAAAGAAGTATATAAAATAAAAATATTCTAAATGTAATCCAGAAGCCATCTGACCTCCAATGTTCTCATGCAAGACAAAGCAGCAATGTGGATCAATCGCTAAGAAAACACCAAACTTTGAATAAATAATCTAAGACTGCTATAATTATTACGTTATCGAAGAAATTTGAATTTCGTTATCTGAATGCGATAATCAGAAAGAAAGTTAAGAAAGTTCTGATACACGATATGAATGTGAAATTTCAAACTGCGTTGCATATAATCTCTCCTATATCTCGAAAGCGAGAGGTCGGATAGGTTCAATGAATACCATATTTAGTACTCAGAAAATATCCTGATCAGCCAGAACTCTCTAGATTTTCGAGAATTTTTATTGTTAAACATTGATATCTCGTCAATGGTAAAGCCTACGGAGATCTATGCTTTAACTATATCTATGGAGAAGTCAGTCTCTTGTATCAAAGTAAATAACCACTTAGGAATCAAGTTATCTTTTAATATCAAATTTAATGTTTTGTTCTCTTAAATATGCTAGTACAGTTTGAGGAGAAAAGGTATAAAATAAAATCAAATAATTCCTTAACCTTCTAAGATCATGAAAACCGGATTAGATATTCAGCGTAATCAGCGTGAAATTCTATTCCAGATCAATCAAATTTCGTTGCTGATAATGGCTCGATAATGACTTTTCAAGAGCAGCATAGAGGATATGAGCTCCTTATTTATACATTAATGTTTACATCTACTTTATAAAATATTTAGAAGATTGCTTTAGAAAGGACGCCTTGCTTCTATTTGGAGAAAAAAAAATTTTGAAATCTATTTGAACTCGCTTTTGCGTTATCATCGAGAATTGCTAGTTGGGGATGCATTAGGACCAATTAAGCTCGCTAATGTTTAAAGCAATTTGGATAGCTAATATAATATATTATATTAAAAACATTAATTAATAGCATGAAATAAGGGATGAGCAAAGCGACTTTAATGTTTTAGCTTGTGATTTAATATTTAGGTTTCTTCTGCTAATTTTTTCAAGTATAGCACAAGAAAGAAGGAAAATGCTTTCGATCATATGCTAGGTGTGTAAGCGTAGTCTATATATTTTATTACACATTCCATCGATTCAATTCGCATGTTGGCGGAGCAATCCCTGTCTTATTTTTCACTCTATTAGTGTGCGAGCCATTAAGGGGCGTTGGTGGATGGAGAGTGAGAGAGAAAGAGAGAGGTTATATGCGTTTTCAAACGAAGACGCCGAATTCTTTTCTTTTTAATAAATCATGAAGTCTCTTCTCTCCCAACGTTCTCGCCATAAGTTATTCATCGTTATGCGAAGGAAGATCGTGGCTGGCAAAGTTTTTAAGCTTCTGGGGATGAAAGTTGCGATGATGAGGGTTGCTAAGGTAACTGGGCGAGGGCGTGGTCCGTTGGCTCTCTTCTGTTTATTTTTTTGCCTTAGCCTGTCGTCGTCATCTTTTCGAAAAGGAGACCTCCCCCCCCCCCCCCCCGATACTACCACCACCTCCTTTCACTCCTCATCCCCACCCGTGTTTGCTGCTTGTTGACGATGTTTCTTGCTTTTGACGGTGGCGAGTGCGTGTTCTCGTCGAGCGACATGTACTTTTCCGTTGTCTCGACAACGCTGGCCGCACGGACAAGTTCGTCCAATCAGACGACGAGTTCAGTGTCGTTTGCTCGCGAAGCCTTCATGTCACCACCGGCCGACTGTCACTCGGCAAAAACTATCGGCTTGAAACGACGACGACGCCTCGTTCTTTCCGACAAATACCTTTTGAGTCGATGCCAAGATGTTTGACGATTAAGGGGGAAAAAGTTACCTTTTCTTATTACACAGACACACATACAGGCACGCACCTCTCCTCCTCCTCGTTTCCACTTTTCCTGACATCGTCGTCTAATTAATAGTTGAAATGATTGTTTACACTCAGAAATAAGCAAGGGGCCTCTTGAAAGAAGAATTTTAAAATTAATAAATTGTAAAATTATCATTTCGAAATTGAAGTTGTCGTGTTTATTAACACTTTACGACCTCAGCCGTGGAAACGATGCGCGATCAAATACTTGTCATTCTAGGGACATTCTTAAAATGTAGTATAGTCTGCCTTTACTGAGGAAGCTTCGAGACATTGATATAAGGAAGGAAATTGAAGAAGCAGCAGAGGGGGATGTAAATTTTTTTCCCTTCAAATTTCAAAGGAAACAAAACTTACCCTCTCCTTCAATTTCATTTTATCTTGATTCGAAGTCTCCACAGTGAACGCATACAGATTTTTTAAAGTTCTATTACAATAAATTGAAGTCTACCTTCAGCAAAATTTTAATAGATCAAAGGAGAATTTATAAGGCTACATATGCTGTGCTTTCAATTTAAGCAACAACTACGTTTAATATTCATATTTTTTCTTATGATTAGCATAATAATAGTGGAATTTTTTATTAATTACTAAATGAGGTTTTTTTGTGAGTAAATCTAATTATACGAAATTAGAATTTTTATGGGTTCTAATTAATCTCCTTTTCTATAACTTGTATGCTATGCATTTCGTCCTTTCCATTCTGTTTTGTTTTTTAATAATATTTTAATTATTAAACGCTTTGCTTACTTCATTAGTACAGAGGCCTACCCAAGGAGCTTTCATTACAACCGCATGAATATTGATCATCAGGCGGATCGCGGATTTAAAGGAAATTCCTTGCGACATGTTAGATTGGAAATTTGCTTTAATTTTAGATTATAGGCTGAGGATGGGATACTACCAATAATAATTTTGTAACGATAAGCCGGTTGAGTTAGAGCGTGGGTTGATCCCTGTAGACACAGTTCAGATATATGGGTTCTTAAATTAAAAAGAAATTATAAAATTGCTAGTCTACTTAATAAATACAGCCAATTTAAAGAGAATGCTGCGAATTAGCTGTTATTAAAATTAATTGGATTCCTCAGTGAAATACCACTTTGGGAAGGAAATATGAGAGTATTATCTTTAGAGCATGCGCAGTAGAGAAAAAAAAAGTTTATCGCTAAAAATTTTTGAAAAATACTAGAAAAAGCAGTTTAGTTTGACGTTTGTAAGCATAGAACAGCTCATATGGGGAAAGGAGAGAAAGATAAGTCAAATAGAAATATAATTATTTGATTATTTTTTTCCAGTTTCTTGGTGGCACAATTGCGTTCAAAGACGATTATAGTATATAGATGATTTTAGGCAAACTTCGAGTTGAAAACACTTTTTTAAAAAAAGTATCCTAAGGGAAAAGTGTTTACAAGCGGTTAGAACGTGTCATGAAACTTATAGATAAAACGCATACGTGAGAACGGAGGATAGTTTCGAGATATTTTAATATTGTTATGTTCTAAGGTATTTGTAATGATAAGGAAATGATTCTCTTGTGCAATTTAATCTATACATAAGAGATCTAAGATATCTGAATGAGTCTATAATATCTCAGCAGCGGTAATATTTTTATTTTAAGAATTCCTTCAAAGTATTTTTTTATATTAAAAAACCTATTACACGTATTTTCTCTTCATATTCCGTATTCTCTCTTCTTTATCCAATGTAACTATTGATTTTTGTTAAATTTCCCCCGCTTTTTTTTTCTGTCTTCCTTTATTGTGTATGTAAAAAATTTTAGCATCTTTTATGGAAAAAAAAAGGGGGAGGCAGCACAGTCAGACAGAAAGGATGAGAAAAGTTTCTAAAGAAAACTAAAAACCGATAAAAAAAATAATAAAAAAAAAACCTCTCAAGTACTTTCTTGACTGGTCAAGTGAGAGAAGTTGAAACTTTATATTCAACACGAGTCCGTCGTCGTGGCCCCCCCCCCCCTACTTCACTCAACCACCATCTTTTTTTTTTCCCTTTTCGTCACATCTTTCTTTTTCCAAGGAGGATCCAGAGGAGGAGGGGGCTGAAGAGAAAAGCCTTTCACGCCTTTACGAATTCAGCGGGTTGCCTATGACGAGAAAGGGAGATCTTGGCATGGAGTGGAGGGGAATTTATCAGCGTGGGGTCGGTTCTTGGAGGCTCCTCCTCCGACGCCGCTTGAGTGGTCAGGGAATGCGGAGCCCGCCTTGGCAACCTTCCCACGCACCATCTACACACAGAGAGAGACCGACCGATGACAAGCGCATTTCTCTACGCACATTGCGAAGAAAAAGGGGGCTTTGCTCGGGTGACCGCTGCCTTGCCGTAGACCCCCTTTTGAAAGTTCCAAGGCAAAGCCGATGAAGCCGAGCCCCTGCCTTCCTTCTAATTCCAGAAGCATCTCCTATGTTTGCCTCACGCGTCTAAGGGCTCTGATTTCAGAAGACTACCCCCATTCTCTTTTTAAAAAAATTTTAAGGAGAAAAAGTTTGGAGGAATACGCACACGCACACACAGACACACACGCACATATCCAAAGGTTCGTTCTGGAAGACCGAACCCGATGAACAACGCTCACTTACACATTGAACTTACATTAAGAGAGGTTGAATGCATATATACGTGAAAATGTAATTTTAAAAAATTGAAAGATATTTGAATCAAATATGAAAATTTGGTTTGTTTAGATTACGTTAGGCTCAGAATGTAGATGAAAATTTCGTATAATATAATTTTAAAGAAAGACTTTAACAGAAATAGCCACTTTATCACAATAATGTTCAAAATAAAATTAAAACAATACATGTTCAAATATTAAATTATTTTTCACGAAATACAACATCTTGAAAGTCGAATTTTCTGTAATCATACAGGATATGTATAAGTAAAATAACGTTAACCGTATGAAATCGTCTTTTTCTAAGTTAGCTGCTAAAGTTGCTATAGCATTTCAGGATATCAATTCTAACTTCTCTAATGGTCTGCCAATTGATAAATTAGGACTCTTATTACGCGAAATTCAGAATAAAAAAATGAGAACATATCATTTTCTTTCCTTCTTTATTACTTTGACATTTCATCCGAGCCAAAAACTCAATAGCAATTTGTTTATTCTTCGTCAAAGCGTTAAAGAAAATTATTCGGTATTCATGTTCATATATTTTTATTTTTTGGTAATTCGTTTTCATTTTTGAAAATTATTTTCATTTTTTTTTGTAATTCTTAATAGTAACAAGAGAGCATTTAATCATCTTTAAAAAAATGCTTATTTTTGAAAAATTTCCATTCCTGTATTTTCTATTTTCGTTTCCTTTTTCTGCAAACTGTTGATGTTTGCTCACATTTCTTATCTGTCATTTCGTGATAGTGAGATTAGATAGAAAGATACCCATATTATGTTTCAACGTCGATCTTCGTGTTGTCGTCGTCGTCTTTCGTCGAGATCCTTTAAGGAAAAGAGCTGAAATTTCATATTTCTATGAAAATATATAGCAAACATTTTTGAAAACGCAAATATTAGATTTTCATATTCAAACAACTACCGAGGCTCGATTATGTTTGCAAAAATCGCTGAATGTAGGATGTGTTTAGAAATAGACACTTGGTATGAAACGTCCTACGATTCGATTATAAATATGAATTGGCAACGTCATGGACTCAATTCTTTTGAGTAATTTTTTGAATATTTTTACGAATCTCTTCATAATAATCGACGTTTAATACAGTATTTACAGAATGTCCCTTTGATTGTGTCCATATACTACTGGTTATGTTACGTACGAATCTCCTCAGAAAATCAGTGGTTTGATTGCAGAATCAATATTTGCATGACGGTTGTGCTCATAAACTTATCTTAAACTTTACGATATAAATTATCGTAAAAGATTTAGAAAAGCGCTGAAGTAGAGCAACCAAATCCTTTACCCTGAGTATTTCTAGAAAAGATTTATTTCGACTTTTCGTCTGAGAAAGTGTGTATCTTTCAAAACTTGGTTTAATTAGAAAATGAATCATAATGAATTGTAAACAGCTATTTCATTTTTTATCTATTTATTTTCTGTTTGCTGTTCATAAAGCAGACACGATGAACAAGCGCAAATGACTGAACAGAAATGCGCTCATTCCTTGAAGGTTTGCCGAACTCCCATTAATTTATTTAAAAGAACGCTTCCAATCTTGAATAAAAAACACAGCGTAAACAGTTTGAATAAGCTTTTACTTTATTCTGCTTTAAAGCATATTCGAACTTTATCGAATTAATTCTCTTTTATCGGTTATCTTTGCACGGGAGAGGGTTTTCTTTCTTTTTTTTTTTTTTTTTCTTTTTTCCCATCTTATTCCAGACAATTTTTGAGGAAGGCAAAGCAAAACTTCTCATCCAAGTTTAAGCTCGTATCATTATCTCCCTCTCTTTCTCTCTCTCCATTTTATCTGCTTACCCTGGCGTGGCGGCTCCTTCTTTTTCGAGCCTCGAGAGCGATACGTGCCAATGCCGCCGAGAGGTTTTCTGCCTTCTTCCTCCTTCCTCAGAAGCTGCCAAGAATGATTTCAAATTCACGTAGAAGCTGTAAATGACTTTTATCAGGGGTGATAATTTGTACAATAATAGTGGCTGCTTTCAGAATGCCGAGAAAGTAAGACAATTCATAAGTATGCAAATGAGGGCCAGTAAAAAAGAAAAAGGAGACGAGAGAGAGAGGGAGAGGGAGGGAGGAAAAAGAGAAGAGAGAGAGAGAGACAGACAAGAAAGAGAGTAAAAAGGAAGAGAGAAATTTTCTTTCTTTCTTAAATATGGACTGCTATATAGGCAATGGTTTCGGGCTAAAATGATAAGCAAAAGTACACGAAGAAAAGTGGAAACAAAAACGGTTGCTCTCCTTTTGTTGTTCTGAATTATTTCTTTGATATCTTTCTCCAACTGCAATTGAATAATTCATTGAAACTGAAAATGGTGATATGATATTCCAATGGAAAAGAGAAAGGGAGTGGGAAAAAAGTTAAACGTTCGAAATATATATATTTAAGAAGGATGGGTAAGGAAGAAGGGGAAACGAAATAAGAAGGAAAAAAAACGAAAAATAGATGGACGTTGATATGGAGAAACGTTTTGTATTGTATTTTTACTTCGATTCCCTGCTTAGAAATCGCCGATAGGGAAGACGATTTTTTTTTCTTCTTCTTCTTCCAAAATTTATTTTATGTACCCCGGAAAAAAACCCCACTACATGGGAGGAGATAGGGAAAAATTGCGCATTTTCCTTCGGGTTCGAACCCACGATTTAGGGAACGAATTCCTTTAACCTTGGTTTAATGGGTTCTTGCATGATTTGTATTCCTCAGTCATACATAGACAAAATTGAAATTCTTTTATTTTTATTTACCTTAAGGAATGCTTTGAAGTTTTAAGTTGCAAATGTTCTATTAATTCTTAAAAATATTAATTTCTATGCATATTATATAATTGAAATTCTAAGTCAATTTATAATAAAATTAAAATTAAAAAAAATCTCTATTTCATAGGAAAATTTTGAAATTAAATTTAAATGACTAAGAAAATACTTTAAAGTAGTAAAATTTCATAAGAAATAATTTTAACTTTTAGCTTAAAAATATTGCATCATGAACCTTTAACTGATTAAAGGAAGAGGCTCCTTATGCAAAGCGCTTGTTATATAATCTTTCCTGCTACCTTCTTTAAAAAGGAAACAACGCAATTAAAGTATATTCTTCCATTAATTATACTCAGCTTGTTTTTGAATGGTTTAAGGTAGCGAGTCTATAACTCATAGCTGATATTCATCATAACAAGACATCGTCAACAGTTATCTAGTCATTAACAATGTCACATGCTTATAGCAGAAGAAAAGACAAAGCTATGACAAATATTTCCTAGTGGCTCGTAAACCTTTCAATTTTCAATAGTATGTCAATGGCAAACACTCCTTAAATCATAGTTTATCTAAACCTGTCTGAGGTTCCTTAATGAAATTAATTCCGATGTTGAAGTTACCAAATGGGAGGTTTCCGCTTTAGCTAATGACATTGCCATCGACAGTGAAGAATTGCTTACTGATAAGGAAATGATCACCTTTGACCTCTTGTGTTGTTACATGAGTGTATAGAAAAAGCTACTTTGTATATATAGCTATTTAAAAAAATGATGATAATGATATAGACCGCTCTCGTGTTTTTAAGACTTTTCCTCCCCTGCTTCCCCCCAGTCATCAACTTCCAATAGGAATCATCTTCCAGTGGGGTCATTAAGAAAAGAAGAAGAGGAGGGCACTTTTATTCCCCTCCCTATTGCCTTTCCTTCAGCAGTAAGGGTTATTGATGAAATTTAAGGCTAATTAAAAAAATAATGCGATTATAGCTTTCCTTTTAATTATTTTCTCCTTGATTCAAAAGCACTCAGGAGTACCCTCTCTAGAAATTGTTATTGTCATGTTTTCAACTTGATCATGACGTTACTTATATTTAATAGGCCTATATAATTTTTTTTTCTTTATAATATAATTTTAAAATATTAAAGGTAAAGAAATAAGACATTAAAATTTATTACAAAATTTTTATTTTTACCTTGAACAAATTGGTTCTTCGTAAACATTTCTCAGTCATCGATTCTTGAATAAACTGTTCTTCCTTGATTAAACAGAAAGCATTTAAGAAAGAAATTTTTAAATTAAACGCATTCAGTTGAGTAAATTTCACAATTGCCTTTCTCTCTCTCTCTCTTAATCGACAAACCGTGACGTTTTTTTTTAATGTTTATTACATGTAAGCAGTTATTTTTTTTTTAAAAGATAAATTAGAAAACACAAGTAAATACACTTAAGATGCAGGTTCCCATTTTCCAGTTTTTGTTATGTATTTAAATCTAGCGCATAATGAGTTTTCGTTTGCAGTTTTCATGCAATAATATAAAAATCCAATGGAAAAGTTTGAAAATATTTTTTGTTCTCTCATACACAGGGTGTCTCAGAAATAAAGGGATGCTCTTTGAAATATAACTTTTTATAGTGGAATGATTTTTTTTAGGACTTTACGGATACATAACATGCATTATGTCTTCTAGTTGTTCACCACTTGTCGATATAAGCTTTATTTACAGACTTCATCTGATATATTTTTGATTTCTTCTTCAATGATCTCACGGAGATGTTCTGTACTGTGAATAGTCTCCCTACTGTCTAAGGAAACTATAAGAAAAGTCCACTTTTAGGAAATCTTGAGGGCATTGCTCCTCAATGTCCCAGCCATCTTTAAGGAAAGATCTAATTAAAAAATTGTCGTACGTACAGTTACTTTTATCTATCACAAACGCTTATTACAGAATTTTTAAAAAAGTTTTTTTTATTAATAATAATAATGTAACAACATCACTGGGAAACCCAGATTAGATATACCGGAAGAGGTACCCAGTGTTGTTCCCCAACAGGCTGAACGCCCAAAACGGGGTTTATGGAACAATAAATACATAAAGCATACATAAAATAAATGGTAGTAAGATCATAAAAAAAGGAAAAAAAAAACCAAAAGAAAAACAAAATACCAAAAAATGGCAAATAGAGCCAAGTCAAAGAACATCACAGACAGCTTATCACCGTTAAGTAATTAGCTTGCAAGGGAATCCCTCGAACATGTATGTCACAGATTTCCACCAAATTGAAATATGTTACTCATCTGAAGCTACTATAGATGCTTGCAAAATAAAAGAGTGCGATATTGTGTTTCTTTCAAAATAAACCGCGAAAACGAAAAAATTTCAGCATACATAGCCATACAAAGACTCCATTGTTAAAGCGGTTCGGCTATGTGGGGTTCCCTTGTTAGTTCAAACACTGTCGTGTTATATAATATAATTCTTACGTTGAGGTAAATACCTATTGAAATATCAACAAAAAACACACATCAACTCGAAAAACTTTATTATAAACACAAAAGGCAAAACCCCTTATCTCAGAAGTGGTATGTTTTTTTGTTGATATGAGTGGAGGTGTTTTTGGTTGATATTTTAACTGTCCTCTTATTTCTGCGACATCCTATAAATGTACATAGCTTATACAAAGTGTTTTTGAATTTAGAATATTAATATGAAATAAAAAAACAACTTAAATACAAAAAAATTAAAGAATAGAACCTGAGAATGTGATTCTAATAAATTTCTTTCCATTTTTTTTGTAATTATAAGCAACTATAATTTCGAATAAAATTTTTGTAATAATTAATAAAATTATGTTAAAAATGGTAATAACTATAGCATGAGATTTGGAAAATAGGAAGAAAGGACGGGAAAAGATAATAGTTTTTCAGATACTGAATGTGTCATTCGTAATCATTCAGGTCGTTATACTAAGATATTGAGTAGGAAATTTCAATTGTAAGCTCATAATTTAGTAAATTATTTCCTTAGTACATATTTCCTTTATTGCAACTATTAAGTAGATTATAGTAACATATTGCATATGATTTGGTATAATTTACTAATGAACTTATTCAATGTTAATAGTTTGGTATATCTATCTAAGTTAACTCGGGTGCTTGTGACTTAACACCGTAGCTCATTCTATAAAATATTTAAATTTAATCCATCTTCTGTATATAATTTGAATTGCTCTTCTAAATAAAGAAATTTTTTCTCTGGTTTTTCTTTTCTGATAACTTTGCACTTTATAATCAGAAACATTTCATATAATCTTCAAATCGAAACTATGCTATAGAAGGAAGTTCCTTAAAAAGTTACTAGGCGAAATCAATCTTCCCTCGGTTTATACATTTTTTATGACTCTCTGCATACCAGAGCAACCAATTTTCTTTTGAGTTTTTCATCTACGAATTTTTAAAAAATATTTTTTTATTTTCCTAGCGGAAGAAGGGACGAAATCGGTGATTTACGTCTCTGAAGATAAATGTCTCTTAAATCTTTTATTCGAAATCAACTCAGATTTATTTATCATCGTTGTTATTAAGACTTGTTTGGGATTTTTATTTTATTTGCTTAATTTTTTTTAAAGCAGTTGAGAAAATCTTTAGTTGAGATACTAGAGATTAAAATTTTTTATTATTTTAACCCAGAATTTTTTTTCATATAAATATAAGGAAATGATTTATTAGAATAGGTATAAAAAACGAGAAGGCATAGCTTGGGATTGATTGTATTTTGGGACGAAAAGAAAGTCGTGATAAGAGAAGAAAAGCAAGAGAGATTGGGAGCGGACGGGCGTATTTAGATGACGGAGGAAGATGAAATGAGGAGAGATGGGGGTCTGTGGGATGAGGGTAGTGGGATTGAGGGAGGGGGTGGTGATGGTGTGGAGAACTGTGTTCACAACTTACAGAATCCCTTGGCCGGAGTGACGGCGACATAAAGGAGCGTTTAGTCTCGTGTGTTCAAGAGAGAGGAAAAAAGGAGGAAGAGGGAATCTTCTTCAATCGATCAGGGGGCCGCTCACCATCCATTGGCGTTCGGATATCTCGGATTCAGATCATGTAAAAGGCAGAGAATATTGCATTTGCAATAAAAATTGAAAATAGAAATAGGTGGAGACACCCAGAGAACTCCCAAACTCGAGTTGTGCGGGAGAGAGAGAGGAGAGGGCTTCGGTGCTTTGCAAGAAGGGAAAGAGGATGCATGCCAACGACCCACAACCAATGGACGGCCTTGCTCATTACTGGCTTCGCTCCCATTGGCCGTTGGCTCGGCTACTAGCCAATGGTGCTGCGGGGAGAATACAGAAGCGAGAGGAAGAGAGGCGATGAGAGAGCGAGAGGTGAGGGGAGAGAGAGGAGAGCTTTGGTCATCGGCGCGCATACATGCACAGAAATATAGAAGACCCCCATAGAAAATTACATGGCACGAAAGCATAAAAAAAGAGAAAGTTGGTCGTTTATATAAAAATGCGGAGGAAAAAAAATTCTGACCCAAATCACCTTGAGATAAAATCCTATCAGAAATCGCGTTTGACGTTCGCCTGCCAGCCAGCCGTCCAAGAACAAGAGAAAGAAAAGTGAAGGGGGTTCAAAGGGGTATTAAATACACAGAAAGGATGGGGGGTGAACGTCGTGCTGGATTTACTCGGAGACGCCATAGTTGATGCCTTGCATTGCAATGACGCTTCGAGGATCTGTATTGAAAAATGCAAATAGACGCTGTTTTTCCGCCAGGACAGGGGGTAGGGCGTGGAGGAGGCCCCCGGGGGGAAGAGAGAGAGAGAGCAAAAAAAAGAAGGAAAAGAAGTCTTGCCTCTGCTTCACGGACCCTCGTCTAATTGCATGAATTTTTGAATGGAAAGAAGATGGAAGAGGAGGGAGTTGCTTAGAAAGTTTTTTCCCTGCCCACCACCAATAAGTGCTTTTTAAGATTTACGGACATCTCTCCCCTTGTTCGTTTTTTCATACCCCCACTCTTCTTCTACTCTTTCCATGCTTTCTTTTCCTCCTCCCATTTCTCGTTCCGAGTTTTTTTTCTTTCCATCGTTCGAACGTGATTTGGTTTTCGAGGAATGACAAGAAAAGGGAAAAAATATACAAACAAAAAAAAAAGTAGAGCTATACTTTCTAAACAGACAAGTGAAAATAAATATCGAACTTGCGACGAATTTTTATCCCCTCAAGGAATCTCTTCATTGATAAATGAAATAGGCGTTGCTGTTTGTGAGAAGGTTATGATAAACGATATCAGTAGAATTTCTATATTAATAATGATGATAGTGATAATGGAGACGTTTTTTCCAAAGTGATAAGGCCGCCGATATTTTGTTATAATTAATTTTTAAGCATTCAATGAAATCCTATAGGCTATAAATCGTTTTACAGCTTCTGATGCGATTGAAGAGTCTGTCTTTAAAATACTCATGAAATGATTTAATAATAATAAAATACACATATAAAGTGCAATAACGAACACTTCGAAACATGCTCGATATTTTATAAATGAATTGCAATTTAAGAATAAAAAACAATCTTATATACATATTATACTTAATCTTTCACCATCCTTTTAGTTGTTAGCCATTAATACAAGTTGAAATTAACAACGTCTAACAATAGAAATTGGAAATTTAATTGGACGTATCAGTCCATCTTTCATTGTAATATCCTGGTAATGGTTTCTCTATGTCGTCATCGTATGCTCTAATTGTTGCAACCAGGTTATCTGCAAGAAAGGAAATTAAAGAGTTATTTTTTGCAATTTATTATCAGAAGCAGCCAACAAGAGAGACAGGCACAGCCAACACCTCCTAGAGAGAAAGACTGCTTACTGAAATGTTATCATTTTTACATCATTATAAGAAGGCCAAATTTATGGCTTATTATTGGTAGAAATACAATTAACAATGGATTACTCTAGCTGATGACGTTTTAGTGAGCAGGCACTGAAAAGTCACCTGACCATTTTAGACAGAGCAACAATCCAACCTTCATTGTGTGCAACAATCGAAAAAATTCTGATTGTTGAAATCTAAGATGAAGACGAAGAAGATAGGTCTGCCTACTATGGTTAGGTAACCTTTCAGTGACGTGTTCTGACTCTCTCGTCGGTTTCACTGTTGGGAAGAGTGATGTAACAGTGTATAATTTTGCAACAGTGAGATGACGACGATTTAACGCTTTCCCATCCCACACAAAATAGCTTCTAGAGATTTGGTCATTGATTATTTTTCTGAGTAGAGCGGTGTGTAGGTATACTTTGATAATAATTCTGTATGATGATTTTCTGCCCGTATCGGAAGTGCATATCTCTTGTTAATGATAACGGAAGAAAATCCAACTTTTACATCCTCAGCCTGTGAACGACCCTTGTGCAGTTTAAAATATTAATTCTTTTTATACATGAAATAAATATACTTTGAAAAATCTATTTTTTCATTCAATAATGGTTTAGATTATTTTTCTGAAGCATTTTTACGTCGTTTGGATCTCTTATAGAATAATCTTTCTTAAGTAAATCAATCTTTGGAAAAAATTGAGAAGACAGATAATTCAGATAAAATTTTGCATGAGCTTTTTAAGCTTATATTCTAAAATAACCAAATGCTTTGATCAACTCGTTGTTATATCCAAAGGTCCTAGACTTTCTATAATGGTTTTAAAATTTTAAGCTACAGAAGGAGTTTTAACATCCCTGTATTGATTAGGAGGAAAAATGTTGTAATGCATTTGTTCAGCTTTAGATTTGAGGCTACAGATGTAGCAAGTAAGTTTTTTTTTAATAACAAGAAGAACTTCTTTCATGTTATTTAATTTGGTATTTTGATTGCGTTTAACGTTTCAAATGAAAAAATCCTAAAATCCTAAGGAAGCTAAGCTATTGGCCTGCTATATTTCCAAAATATTTACAAATAAAAGCTTACAATCCGATATTTTTGCTTTAAAATAATTTCCTTCGAAGAAAATTAATTGCGTTGCCATATTTTCCTTTCCTCTTAATTTGCGAACAAATTCATTTTAATAACGCATTCGCTTTCGTTCAATATTTTTCTATAAAAAAAGAAAAAAAAACAAAAAAAAATGTTTCATCGTCGTCTGGCATGAATTCTAAAAGAATAAATTTTTCATCTTCGGCATATATGGAAGAGACAATTGAAAAAGAAGGAATTGAAGAAGAAGCGATTCTGCTCGACTGAGGGCGAGAGTGAGAGACGGAGCGACGGAGGCCAGACTCTGCGAGTGCAGGCGCAAGCACATCCGCCGCCTCTCTCTTTTGCTCGCTCCCATTGTTGAATGGTGTTTCTTGGCATCGAGCCCGAGACCCAACGTTTCGGCGGGAAAGAGAACCAGGAACTTCGGTGGAATCCCCTTAATTTTCGTTGGAGCGAAAAAAAATAAGAGAGATTGAGAGAGAGAGAGAGAGAGAGAGAGGAGAGCAGCGCCCTACTACTATCCTTTCTGGTTCGGAATTTTTCGGGACACTGATTCGCCGTCGCGATAGGCCTACAAAAAAAGATGTCGCCACCACGTGACACCCTATCATCTCAAATCACAATGGTAACTGAAACATTTTTATTATCATTATTCTTATTATTTTTTCCCTCCTTTAGCTGTGTTCTTTCCCATCTAGCACGAACTTGTTCCTTCAAAGGCTCAAGTGTGCAAATTGTAGAATAAACGATGGGCGGAGTGAGGCCTTAAAGAGCAGCATACATTGAAGGAGAATTTAAGGAAGTGTCATTAAATTTTCGTAATAACAACAACGCTCTGAATGCTGTTTGTATCAGTAATGAATGCAATCAATAGAAATATACAGAAAAAAAATTGCTGGAAAGCTTTTTTTTTAAATTAACTACTTTCTCTTGAATTTTCGTTTCTTCTTTAAGAGAAGCTGCGTTCGTAAACATATCTGAGCTATCAACAACAGTTTAGTAGTTCAGTTTAATAATCGTATGGTTACGATCTACCAGAAGATACTATGTGTATATTTATGAAGACAGCTAGTTTATACTCTGACGAGCAAAAAACATCCAACTCAGCCTGCAATTTAGCATTTAGCGACTTCTTTTCCAAATTTAGCTGACCATAGGCAAAGTAATAGTAAAAACCAATTCTTCAGCTTTAAATAGATACCTAGATCTTTATTTTTTACTAAGCAAAATTTAAGACAGACGTTCCCACGTGCAGAATTGTAGGCTGTGTCGATTTCTTTTGCTCGCCAGTGTAGGTATATTTCTTCAGCAAACGAAGAACTGAATAAACGATTTGGATAGTGATATATTGCCACAATTGCAAAGCTTTCCTTAATGTAGCTGCCAAATATGCCATTGCAATGCTAAGAAGATAAATGTTATTTAATTAACAAATTTCATTCATTTCTTTAACATTCATGCGCATATTCTTTGGTAGCGTATAGGTTAAAAATAAGACGAATGAAATTGTATATATATTTTCTTGGTTAAGGGTTAGGTTAGTTTAGTGTGTTAATTTTCTCATAACTTCACTTCCAAGAATATGAACACTAAGAGCGCAGATCGTCTAAATAAAACAGAAAATATTTATTGTAGACTAAAAAACGTTTGAAGTATCGCTGAAAAGACACTTAAATTGATGAAGAATCAAACCTGCTGTAAATATGAACAGTTAAAAATAACAAAACGAACTTGTGCACAAAATTGATCATCTACGAGAACCAATTCAGTGACACTCTCTAGAGATAACCAACCGGTTATGTGTTAATGGATACATTAATCGGTTAAAGCAAAACAGCTGATGTGAATGTGTTAATGAGCAAGGATGACATCTTTGAGGGAAATTTTATCAAACGAAATTATTTTACAGCACAATACATTGTTGTATTACAGTTTCAGTTTTAGCCAGTAAGATATGAAAATTATGAAAAAAAAAAAATGGGTTGGGTCTCATAATTTGTACATCACTGTATGCATAGAGAACCTAAAAACAATCTCAAATTTGTTAAATTATTGCTATGCATCTACTTGGTTGAAAGTTATCTTAAAGAAAATCATAAATTGGGTGTTTAAAGAATGATTTCGTATTTATACATTTTGGATTAAAGTATTTCTGGTACGTTATGTAGTTGAACTCGTTTTCTTGAATGTGTGCGTATTCGAAGAGTTGGATTTTGAAAGAGTCATTGTCCGCTGTGAATACAAAGGTATTCCACATTCGTGCAACTTTGTGCTGAAAAGCAATATTGTCTAGTTTGTTTGGTCTCTTTTCTTCCAGATCTAACAGTGGAAAAGGTTTGAATGAGAATGGGGTGAAGAAAGGAGGGAGGGAGGCGGTGGGAGGGGGCAAGTGGAAAGAGCGTCCAAGAAAGCGATCGAGGCTCTCCTGGGCACTTTTACCTTTTCTTCTTGGCGGTCATAATTTGTTGCGAACAAACCTGGCACGGTTGCATGACGAAAGGTGAGCGAGGTCGATGGGAGGTCGCCCTCTTTTTGACATAACCGTTTCTTTCCGATTAGAGCAGGTTCAGCTCCCTGTCAAGGAGTATTGATGAAGTAGTGGGTCCTTATTGTCCGACTGGAGGGGCCAGTGACGGCACGCTCTCTGGCGAGACGCCCGCCTTTCAAGGTGACAACGAGGAGGGGACAACGGGATCAGCGGACATTGAGAAGCCAGTGGACCCCAGCCGGAATGATGAAGTCGCTCCAGACGAGTGGAATAAACCCTTTGAGGACGGGCCTCGCACGCGCACTTTCCTCCATGACCCCGTGGAATCAGTGACAAGAGCGTGGAAACCGTAACAAAAGGACGGTTTCTAGCCATTGGAAACCGGTGCCTATATAGTCGCAAGCTCGAGACACTTTCAGTCTCATTTTTCTATGAGAGAAGGAGAAGAAGAGCGAGGAAAGAACTATTGGCGAGCCTTTTGACTACTCTACAGAGGATGACAAGTCTCAAGTAACTCATTACACTAGCCACTTAAGAGTCTTCTTTCGGTAGACTGCTACTCTATGTATAAAGCTGTGAAGCTTCGAAAACAATTCATAGCATTTACGTTGTTAAGCGATGTACCAAAATAAGGTTATAAAATTGTTATATATTATCGGTTCATGACAATTATGGTATATTAACACGTAAAGACGATTGTGGGAATGTATGTGGATTTGGTTTCTTTTTCCTGTCTGCTGTGTTTCGTTTTAAATTATTCGCTTTTAACTTATAAGGTCGAAAGCTAGTATCGAGTTCATTCTACTTTCTTATATTGTAGTCTTAGTCGTATTAAATAATATGTGCAGTATTGTAGGTGCAGCTTTTGAAACTATGACGTAAGTTAATTATAAGATTCTGTGGTGCATTTTGTAAAATTCGGAAGAAATAACTGAGATTACAATGTTGCTCTCTCTTTCTCTCTTTAATGCTATAAATTCTGAATCTGATGGTTACGTTAGGTTAAGAAATATGTAAAGTTATCGAAAAAACTAATCTAATAATTCCTCTTTAAACTTCCGAATTTTAAGATGTCGCTGAGAAAGTTAATTTTAATTTAGGTTCACGAATCGAAGGTTTTGTTTATTATATTGAACGAAATATTTTATATTGAATCTTTTAAAAAGTAAGAATGAAAATGTATTTCTAAGATTTACTAAAATTTTAAATTTTAAATTTAATAACAATTTTTCCGTTATTTGGTTATTTTTTCCCCGCCGTTGTTCAATCCGCAGGTTTGCAATATTCATCGACGCCTATGCACTTAACAAATGCTTTTCATTTAATTTGAGTTCGTTGTTAGCAAAAAAAAAAGCTCAGCTAAGTTCAAATTTACGACCTTCGTAAATCACATAAAAGAAATTAGAAAAATATTTCACCGAATCTTCTTTAGAAGAGACAAATGTTCAGTTTTTGAAATTGGCTGCGCTGCATTTCATCCTCGTTTTATTAGGAAGCTTTCTTCATAGAGATCGCTTTGTTTCGTTTTAAATAGCTTCTTTTGCTCTGTAGTTAATCTGAATATTACTCGTTAAGTAACGTGTTTTTTTCCAGTAATTTATCGTTACCGTCTTATTTGAAGCGGCCCCGTTAGGCTTAAACGTCGCTCCGATACGTTTTCGGCATCTTAAGCATCGTCTCTTTGAAAAATCTACAGATAAAGGTAAAACGAGTTGTATTTCCTTACCAATCTTGTATAGTATATTCAAATACTGTTAGAGAGTAGATACTTTATAATGAAAACCAATCTTAAAAATTATTAAGGACGAAATGAGCAGAAACTATAGGCGAAATGAGCAGAATTCGCTTCAAGAATTTGGTTGTAGAAAGGTTTTGAATAGGCCTATATAAAATTATTCGTTAATTGAACGAAAATTTTATAGAAGACTTTGGTTTATTCAAATTGATTAAAAAAAACTTGAGTTTAATGTACTTACATTGCTGATTTCGGTTCAACTTGATTGATTAGTGTTGCGAAGCTGTGTCGGAATGTAGTGTACGGAGAATAACTAGATTTTGCGATGTATAAGAAACGAAATTTTGAGAGAGAGAAAAGAACAAACATAACCTAATTTATTTTTTTTTTCTCTTTTAAAATTTATGATCACAAGCGTTTAAAGTGCCTAATAAAACGAAAATTTAACCCTATCGGGTTCGCTTTGTTTTTAGCACCCTACTAAGAATGTGTGTGTGTTTTCGTATTTTCAATAGACGATTTAAGAATGTTCGTAACCACTTTATTCGAGCTTTTTATTCGAAATGTTTTTTTTTTATCCTGCGATTTCAGTTTTCGATGGAAATGGTTTTGACGATGTAGTAGATCAATGTCCATTTCCTTTTTACGAAAAGGGTTGACACTCTCAATCGCAAACTCCCTCCCGTTTTCCATCACTTTGTTTCAACGTGTCAGAAAACTGAAATGCAGTTTTCATTGATATTTCCACATTCGGAGAGAAAAGTTTTCCTTTCAATAGATGA
This sequence comes from Rhysida immarginata, assembly GCA_023313115.1. Lineage (NCBI taxonomy): Eukaryota > Metazoa > Arthropoda > Chilopoda > Scolopendromorpha > Scolopendridae > Rhysida > Rhysida immarginata. The sequence continues at coordinate 5,656,833 of JAHWFO010004499.1, forward strand.
TACTCTGAATTTTTTTTTATTATTTGTTTTGCCAATTTTCCGTCTCAATTTTTTTGCCGTCTTTCTCCTACCCTACATCTCAACGGCGAGAAATTCTCACAGAGGATCGCAAAAATGCATTTCGATTTTGTTTGGTTTCGGCGATTCTGAAATCAGTAAAAATGGGAAATTCTCTTCTTCTTTTTTTATTTTCTAGGAAGGAAATTGTATACTTGTAAACGGAGGATTTGGAAGAGAAAGTTTTCAATCTAAATTTACAGAAAATCGAAAACAGGATCTCATCGAGTGAATGGGAGAATGGTAACACGCTGCACATTTGTAAATTGCATTCACGCCGCTTTTTTTGTGTGTGCTTGGATATCCTATGGAATTGATATTTAAATGTATTTCGATAGTTTTCTTAATAAAATCATTAAAATTTTATTTCTAAAACTTAATGCTAAACAGGGATAAGAAGAAGAGGAATTTATTGAAAGTACTCTCAATATGCAGCGTTGCCAACGGTCTCAATTTGTAAAGCGTTTTAATTACACTTTCAAAATGTAATTTTTTAAATGCCATTTAGCAGTAAGCTCTAATTATTATTGCCATTATTATTAAAGAGGTCATATTTTATTTCTCTGACATGAATTTAAAACGAAATCTTTGTTTTTATGGGCGTTAATGACGGCCTAAGGGCGAAAGGTTAAAATGTGTGTGTCTCTGACGATGACGAATTTTGCATTTTTCGTTCTGATGTTAAAAAAAGAAAAGGAAAAAGATTTCTGTTTGCTGTTTTAAATAATAATTTCTTGATTTCTTTCTTCAAATGTAATTAATTTTTAAAGGTACCGTAAAATTCTACATAACTCATTCTATTTTTAAGGAAAACATTGGGAGTTCATTTAAGAGCTCCAACACATCTATAAAGAAATTTATTTAACTAATAAGCGTCGAACTATTAAAAGCGATGTCGAGGGTGGGGAAGCCTTCATTAATTTATTATAAATTTCCTTTTTTTTAATAATGATATCTCAGATTTGATTAATGACGACAATATTTTTTTTCCCTTTCGTTTTTTTTTTCTCTTCAGATTTATCCCTTTTTAATTAAGGAAGCCGAATTAATGTGGACGAATAGGAATTAGCGCGGGCCGCCCTGAAAAAGAAAATATAAAAGAAGGATGAAAAAGTTGAATTAATAGTCGTATCTGCAGGACAAAAAAGGAAAATGAACGTAAGTTGTAGAAACACAAGCCGTAATTGGAGTTATTGATTAAAACATTGAAGAATCATTTTCCGTTTAATTTGATCTTGAGAGTTCATTTAGCATCAATCAAAATGGCCCCCCTCCCTAACCCACCTACATACAAGCAGCCATCTCGAAAAAAGACTTTTCCTCTTTTCATCACTATAATTGTTTGCTTTCTTGTAATTTTTAACTCAAATCATTTTATTACCTCACTCATCCCCGCCCCTTCCCCAGTCTTAATGGAAAGGTTCCGCGTTTGGAGTGTAATCATGAATGAAAATTTTTTGAGTTTTTAATGCTTCTGAAAATTTCTTAAATTTTTGTTTCTAAAATAATATAGGATAATTTTATCTATAAATTTCAATCATGGAAGATAATTATCTCATTAGATATCTTGAATGTGTATTCAAACGTTGAAAGTTAATATAAAATTACATTGAAGCAAGTTTATAACGGAAACAATATTCACTGTTAAATTCACTTAAACTTTATACTAATGACAAAATTATTTTTAATGTTCATTATTCCACTTCACTACTTTCACTACCTTACTGCGAGCTACTTGTAAGTACTTTTGTGCCGCTGACTATGACTTAGGTAAAAAAAAATCAAAAAATCCAGTTCATCACTTTTTTTTTGCGTTAGATGTACAATAATGTAAAACCATATTCAGCGAATTTAAAAAACTCGTTACTGAATTCTATATTTTTTAAAGTCTATATTTGTTAGCGGCTTGATTGTTTTATCATTTAACGTAATTTAATTTGTGTTTATTTGTAAAAGGCTAAATATCTCAAAACGAAATGCATGGGACTTAGACCACTGTCACAATCACCGGTACATTGTCAGTACAGTGACCAACATTCCTATGGCGTCGATTTTTGTTTAATATCTTTTGGTGGCTATCTTATAGAGATCTGTAAGTGTAAAACATTCATTTCAAGTATTGCTATTAAAAATGACATTCATCATGAGATCTTTGTTATAAACAACAGCAAAGGAAATGTTAAATGTTTTACTTTCGTCTCTTTACCTTTTAGCACCGACTTGGTGGAATGCTAAGAACGGACAAAAAGTGGACAATAAAAATATCCCAACCACTGACAGTGGCTGATAAACTTGTTTTTAACGGAAGGCAAGATCCGGATATAGCCCAGCACCATGTGCATCACACATGATTTTGTTTATCAACTAGGTGCTAATCTTTGTGCACGAGATGAAACTTTTTTTCCCTTCTTATTTCTTGACTCGAACACTGCTTGGGGCTCTCGTTGATTTCTTTTTGATTGGTAGTAGTCTATCACTAATGTTCGTTATATATAAGGTATATGCCCAATATTAAACTATATGTCAATTTATTCAAACTGTTCAGAAACTTGTCTATTCTGCACTATTCTGGATATTTATATTCAGATTTTAAAATGCATGTTAGGAATGGCTTTTACAGAAGGCTACTTCAATGAAAATAGAAAAGAAAAGTTTATGACCTCTATTTGACCCCGGGTTACAGTCGCGCTCGATTCCAGGTCGTTTTTTTTCTTTTCTATTTCAAGTGTACTTTTAAGAACCAGTTATTTGCCTAATATTTTATAAAATCGCATCCATCTTTATACGTTCTAGTAGAAGGCAGACATACAAAGTGTTTGACCTTCTTATAGGAGTCGGTAAGAATTCTGTTCTAAGTGTCAGTGATTTGATACAGACTGTCTTGTTAGCGTAACTAATTATAATCTGATAAGGATTTTTTTATTAATGGTGTTGGAATTTTTTTGTACAAATTTTTTTATGTAATAATTTTTAAATAGTCCGACTAATCTAAAGATGTTTAAACTCTAAAAAGCCTTCAGAAGCTATTTGTATTGAGTTGAAATTTTTTTTACCTTCTGATATTTTAGACAGATGTTAACAAAAAAGTTGCTTGGGTAAGGGAAATGTATATATAACGTTTTGCTTATATTCCATGACTTGGTCCATAAGAGCATTGACCTCGTAGTCCTAAATCAGAGATTTTCAACGAGGGGACAGATATCTCGCTTTTTATGTAGATGCTCGTATATCGAATAGGGGGTTGACTACTGTCTGTCTCCTCTCTGAAGCTGACTTTCACATTTTTCCCTCTCTCTCATTGCTTGATAAAAAAAAGTTCTTAACGTGTGTTCGAACGATGGCCGTTCGAGCCTGATGCTCTGTCTGAGAGAGCGTAGACGACTCTGGGTAATGAACCCTCTCTGTCCGAAAAAACATAAAAAGAGTTGTTGCTTTCTCGGCCACAAAGGATTTCCAGATGGTGAGAGCGACTAATACCATCAAAAAACCGGCTCCTCGCGTGGGACCAAAGGGGGATGGGAAGAAGAAAAAAATGGGGAAAAAAGGAGCTGAAAGGGTCAACATCCTGGTGTAAGCGCGGAGCCCACTTGAATGGAGCCGAAGGGGTGAGTCGAGAACGGCGGCGACGACGAACCATAAATCACGACGGTCACAATGAGGAGGAGACGGGGGCCGGCTGCAACCGCGCCATTTTTTTCTTCCTATTCCAACGAGGGAAAATAAAATAATAATAATAAGGAAAAAAGAGAGCGCTGAGTAGAGTGAGAGCGGGAAAAAAAAGTGTAAAGGGGTGAAAAGAGAGGGAGTGTAGGTAAACTTTAGCATTTATGGAAATATTGGCGAAGGATAGGATATCAGAGTTCATTTTTTTTTCATTTGCATATTTTTTATTAATATCTCAAGACTTGGCATAGTGTAGATCAATGAGAGTTTTATTTGAGGACTAAAAAATTTAACTTTAATATTCCCTTGATTGAACCCACTTCAGTCCGTGTCTCAAATCTTTAGAAGATCGATTGCTGATTGGCATGCTAAGCCACTTTCATCGCATCCTAATCTCCTTTAATGAATTATTTGTTTACCTTGAAACCTTATCTTAAGTAGCACTTTTATGATGCAATCATGCGTGTACAAAATCCAAGCTCTAATTGATGACTATGGGGTAATTTATATAAAAAATTGCATATAACTCACGTTTCAGATACATATTCAGTCTAGTCCAGATTATCCATACTAATGAAAGGAAGAGGGTATGGATAACTCAAAAACAATCCAAAATATTTTCTGAAGAGAGCGGGAAACCATAATCTATAAAGACGTGTAATCGGCTGAAGAGATTATAAAACGAAATTAGACAGCAATAATTTTATACCTGAATGTATAATGTAAAATATGTGTGTAGCAAATTAATGAAGACCTGACGCAATCATATAATTCACAAAATCTGCGTATGCGCATCAAGCAACCATTCACGATTAAGCCTCAAGCCAGTTACTCATTGTACGGATAATCGGGAGTACACTGTATTGTAAAATGTTTTTCAAAAGTATTTTGTAAAGATTCCTAAGATCAAGATTTAAGCCTTACAATAGTATGCATAAATTTCTACAATAAATAAAAAGCTTATACTGTATATAATGTAGCCTATCGTAACAGTAGTGGTTATGAATAACAACAGAGAGAGAGGGGTCCAAAAAAAGTACTCACTGTTTCCAATTGAATAATTTCGAAAAACAAAAGGACTTACACTTACTAATCTCATGCGGAAGTGTAGTGTACCTATGAAACTATGAAATTTGTCGTCGTATCGACAAAGACCAGCTACAATTTACGAGCTACGTGAAAACAAGATATGGACTATCAAACAGTGAGTACATTTTTTGGACCCTTCTGTATATGTTTATGAAATTTTAAATTTAATAATCTAAACCATTTTCTACGCCTGTATAAAAATTTGCTCAATATATAAAAATGAAAGAAACGCATTATCACTTTTGAAGATAGAAAATAGACATTAAAAAGAACGTAAAAGTGAATCTAGGCTGATTTCCAAAAATTCCATATACTGAGTGGTACCAAAGTCTTGCGCTATACGAGGTTTATTACGCTATACGAAGTTTATTGCAGTAAAGTTTCGTTATAACGAACTCTGATACAACAGCACCTAGATTATAATGAAACAGTTCTGAAGTCCCGACTAGGTCAGGCAGAAAAGATACCGTGAATATAAGGACCGAAGTAATTTGTGTGTTTTTTTTATAACGAATATTTCAAATATTCATAAATGAAGCCATTGAAGCTCATATTCATTCTCTAATGGTTCCTACATAATTGTTATCCTAATAAAAAATATACCGGGTGGATATAATGCTGGCATCTACAATTAACTCCTTTATATTGCTTTTTGGGACTACTTTAGATCGCTGGCTTTTGTCAACAGCACAAACTCTAGGATAAGCTAGAAATTGAAGCCTTATAAAAGTTTAGAAATTGTACGTCTACCTCTTTCAGGACTAGCCTTTTAGAGGATATAACTACAAGATCTTAGTTTATAAACGTTTAGCACACTTTTCTTATAGGGTAAAGGTATATATGAAAATCAAAAAATAACTTCAGCTTTAACTGTTTCAGTCTATAGAAGACTTCGTTTAATCCTAAATAGATTCGGCGAATACGGACATCGATTTTTTTTTTTATAAATTCGTTCCTTATTGAAATAAATTTACTACTGAAATAAAATAAATATAAAATAGCTGGAAATTTTTAATGTTTTTTATTCGTGATTTATGCTCGAAATAAGATGATAAAAAAAAGTTGTCGTGATTGCATCAGTCGGTGGTGACAGTGTGGTATTGAATCTCTTTCTCTCTCTCTCTCTCTCTCTCTCTCTCTCTCTCTCTCTCTCTCTCTGCTGCTGCTATTGCTCGCATTCCAAAGACATTGACAACAAACCGTAAATTGGCTTTCATTTGTTTAATGTTCAAACAGCGAAAACTAGATCCAAAAGTTCTTCTCGGCGCAAAGGAGAGCATTAAAGCCACGGGACCGTGCAGATTTCATCATCAGTGGGAAACAATGTGGAGGAGGGGGAAAGAGAGAACGCTTCGAACCACAACCCCCCTCCTCTTTCCTATTTCCCGCTCCTCCTCCTCCTCTTTCTTGCTCTACAAGGACCCCGCCTTCTGGTGGAGAGAGAAAGTCATGAATATTTTTATTCCTTAATAGAAAATGGAATGGAAATAAAGGATTATGAGCGCGAAATAAAAAAAGAGAGAAAGTTAGATTTCGCTTGCAAAACGTGAATTTAACGCAGATGTAAGACTGGGGAGAATGATATCTTCTTTCGGTCTGCTCTCCCTGAAATACCTGATCGCAATCTTCACAATTGACTATAGTCTTCTTCTTCTTTTTCTTTTCAAAGTTTTATATCTTTTTCTTTTACGGGCGAATCTCTAACAGTAATAAAATCTAATCAGGTATCAATGTCCCATAACGGTTACGATAATCTGAAGTCTATGTATTTTATATCGACGGGTAGGCAAGGAATTTTTAGTGCAAATGAAAGAATTTTTTTTGGAGGAATCGCTTATTGATTTTAATTTTTGAAAAAAAAAAAATTTTAAATTTTAAATTTAGAATTTATAATGTTCGATAATTTAAAAAAATGTTTGTTCTTCTCCTCCATGATTTAGATGTCTTTAAATTTACATAATGGTTTCATATGCATTATTTTATTAGACTTATTTATCGAAATTGAAAATCAGTATAACTGACCTGTAATGTTCTAAACCTTTAACTGGCAGTTAATATATAAACCTAATGTGAGTTTTTGAAAGAATATGTAAAAAAGATTTGATGTTCTTAAACTGACCGTCTTTAAGATCTTGCTCACAGAATATTCGTTTAATTCACTTCGTAAAGTTGGGCTAGGTTAGATTAGATTTGGCTACGGATTAATTCACATCCAAAAAATATTAGTCTATTTTTAACCAACGCCACCTAAAAAACAAAGCCTTCTCACTGCCTGTGGACTGCATCATCAAACCAGGGCTGACGCAGTGACCAGGCATTGTTTTTTAGGTGGCGTTGGTTTAACGGACTATTAAAGATTACAATTGTTTTAATTGTCCAGATTAACGAGTGGGCTCTATGTGTTTCTGTAACTTTTTATATTACCGATTAACCCTTCATGGACAGGAACAAAAAGTTAAATATCTTCTTCCGAATCTTCCTGGACTTTTTCCTTTTTCAAAAAATAGCTCTTGAATATTATACATTACAAGAGAATATTAAAACATTTCCATCAGATGAAAAAACCTGTATTAAAAAGCAGGTTTTTACCAGAATGGCATTTTGCAAAATTATATTTTTTAATGGTGTTGTTGTTATGGTTATACAAGCTCTTTCGAAGGATACGAAATGTTCCTCTTAACATGCTTTCTCAATGTTTTTTTTTTTTACATCAATGATGTTCTCATTAATCGCTTTGGTTTTATGTAGCAACCATTAATAAGGAAGTCTACTTGGAGGTTCTCAGAATCAAAATCAGACTTAGCATCATGGAATATTTTCCTCGTTCCATCGAAAGGGAAACGTTTTGCATCCGTTAACGGAGCTTTCAATCACAACATCAATGCTTTGCAGCCTATTAAAACAAAGATGGTGAAAATGTAGCTATTGTCCTTTTGTTAGGAAATGCCTGGAGCGACGTTCTGCCAAAATATCATGACAATCATCAAATTCAACCCTTATCCATCCCGTTCCAGTGTGCTCTATCTTGGGCTTTGTTTTTTTATTTCGTAGGTTCATCTATAATGGGGACGTCTTTCTAGTCTTTCATTTTTTATAGGTATCAGTCGAGGATGGCAATAGTCCATCTACCATCTCTTTTCCTGTCTTCTGGCAAAGTGTCCAGCCCATTGCCATTTGAGATGTCGAACACTTTGTCCTCGGACCCAAATGGTTCCCCTTTTGTCCTTCCTTGTAATATCTTGTAATTACCTCGCTCCATGCATCTTCGGATGTTGTAGTCGTTAGGTAGCCTTGCTGATTTAGTATCCATGTTTCTGGTCCATGCATGGCATATATGCTGGTTGAAAATTTTCCTCTTTGGGCAGAGGGGCCTGTTACTTTTTAGGATTAACTGATTCGTCTGTTTATTTCCTGCATAATATTTCTACCCATAGTGATTTCTTACCCGAGGTACATGTAACTTTGTACTTCTTCCAAGTCAGTGCTGTTGTCCGTGTTTTCTTCACTTTCTCCTTTTTTCTGCCGAAAGATATCATTTCGTAGCCCCTTTTATAGTTGGTCCCAAAACTAGGGTTATTCTTTTGTGGTATTAACAAGTCAGTAAATATTAAAAATAATTTTAAAAACAAGTTTTCGTTGTTGCTTTAGTACAGCTTTCTTATTGTTTTATATCTTTGTAATAAATAAATAAATAAATAAATAATGTAGAATATGTATTATTTCGGTTTTTTTCATTGTATGGAGTATGTCGTCCGTGTTGGAGACAGGAGACGGGTCTCCTGAACTTTTGTCTACAATAACTGAACGAATTAAAAAAAAATTGCATTTCTGAATATTACTTCCTGGTGTTATTGTTAACAACTGGTTTTTATTTCTTGAATAAGATGGTGTTAAAGATTCTTCGGATGAATGGTTTCAACAAAAAACGAGTTGCGTCTTTTTTTTTTTTAATTTACAATTGTTAGCCTGATTTAAACAGTTTGGTATGTTAAACTCTGACGCTGTTGTAAGTGTTGAGATTGTTTTACTCGATTGCTACGATCTCCTTTAATAGTGTTGCCTACAGTCAAACGGAAGAGCCATAACCACTTTCAGCATGTTTTTTAAGATAACAGAGGATTTTTAGCAATCAAGTTTCGAAACACTTTAATAAACTTTTATATCTCATTTGTACATTTATCAGGAAGTTACCAATATCAATAGAGTTTTTTCTCTTTAAAGCTTTTCGTTTTCTCTATAATAGTTTGTGCGCGCAATTATTCCGTTTCACGAAAAAAAAAGAAGAGGAGGCGGGGGATGAGGGAAAGAAGAGAGAAGTGAGAGCTTGAGGAAACTTTTCTGCCTCTGGCAAAACCGTTCTAATTCGATAACCACATGTAAAAGCTGTGGTGGTTCCGTGTCTTCCAGCTGATAAGGACGATATTAATGTTAGACTTTGGTTACGCGCTTACTAATGTCCCCGTAAATCTCGACGAAGAAAGAGCCAGCGCTCGCCTGATAATGGGTGTCAACCCTCCGCCGTCCGCCGCCGCCGACGTCGCCACCGCGCTGGTCCTCCTCCCGTTTGGGGCGCTTTCTTTTCATTATCTGTCCCCCTTGCTCCACGAAGGAGCGAATGGCTTTCTAATCGCCATGACTTTCTAAGGGATGACACTTGGGATGGTAATTGTTTATAAGTCATCACAGAGAGAGAGAGAGAGAGAGAGAGAGAGAGAGAGACAGAGAGAAACTTTCGTCTCTTCAAAAGGAAATTCTTACAACGAATTAAACGCCCTTCTCCAGTTTCGCAGCTTCCTCGGTCGTGATTGGCCGCAGATACGGAAAACGGCGTTTGGACTCATTTATTCAAAAGAAAAATAATTAAGACTTGTAGCTTGGACAGAGATAAAATGTTTCCGTTATTTTTAAAAAAGTTGTTATTTTTTGACGTTAAAACTTGAAAGTTTCTCCAACAGTTTAAAATTTAGAATTTTACCGTCCAATCTCTTAACCTTGATAACATTGGATCTTTACATGAGGATTTTTCGGGATTTTTGGAATACTGACGTCATTCTTCAGAAATCTAGAACAGTTTAAAGAGCTTCATATTTGAGCGTTCCTTTAAGGTGGCAATAGAATATCGTTTATAACACTTAGAGGATTAGAACAATTTATTTCATTTTAATATTAGAATTATTTTACTACATCTTAATACGCATAATGAGTTCATAGCGTTTCTAATCTATTGCTTAGAAATCAATAAGCTGAAAATATCGATTATTCTAAAAATCGATATCGCTTTGAATAGCTTATAGATGTACGTATAATCTAAAGTTATCGACTAGAGTTTTAACGAGATGAAAAAAGTTATCATCTCTCAGCAAAAAATGCAGAAAGAAGAATTTATACAAAATTCAGTGAAAAAAAAGGATCAATTGGACCAATCATGACCAATTGAAACACTTTAGCATTACCTGTAGTTCCCAAGTTTCTGCAGTAATTTTGTTTTTTCTCTTGATTTTTAAGGTTTCATAAACGTCCAGTAGTGGCTTGTCAAACACGTCTTAGTAATTTGAAATCTTCTTTGAATGCTTGATGACCCGTTTCGAGAACCTACTTTGCCATAGCAAATTTTTCCGATCGATCACATTTAATATACCCCGCGTGTTCTTTTAATCTTGTTTCTATGGGGTATCTTGACTGACCTTACTAAACGGTTTATAAGTTACATGTGAGATTTCGTATACTCTGGATTGTGAAATTGCCTTTTTCTGTCTTTAGGATTATCAATCAATAATGGTCGGGTTCTTCTTAAAAGACAAATTCTGATTGTTTCTTCTTAAAAAATCTTTTGAGACCTTTTGTCAGTGGTTGGTTAAAGGATATAAACCATTTTATATGAACTTTTCTTCTCTTTTCTTTATTAAGTCTTCAATCATGTCTTTCGTGTAACCGTTCTTTGGGGCTGCCTTTTATTTCCTTCATTTCTTTCTCAATGAGATAGGTGAACACATATCTTATATCCGTAGGTTTTCGCTATATGTCAAGCATATAAGATTGTCCGCATCTCGTGATTTAAGATTCAAAAACGGGATCTTTCGAATGTGCACAAGAGGTTTTGCTTTTCTTGCAATTTAATCAGAGTATTGTTAATAGTTTGGTTTACTAAATCTGGAAGAGAAAAATTTATTAGGTCAGTTGAGATTAACATGAATACCAACGTAGAAGTTAGTCTAAAATGCAACTTAAGAAAACCAACTGATCTTTCAAATTAATATTAAACTATTCAAATTTACACTTGAGTTGGAATTGAAGATAACTTTTGACAGTAGACTGATGTTAATTAATTTAATTTAACCGTTGCTTCGGTTATATGCTTTTACGCATATGAATAAAAAGAAAAAAAAAGTAAGCAAACTTATGCTTCTGTTGCAGGGAACTAAGCAAGAGATTTTTATTCGTCGTGGGTGGTCTGTGGGGAGCGAAGGAGAGCGATGAGCGTCACTAAGTTGCGCCGACGGATCGGCCGCAGTTTATGACCAGTGGACAGTAAGCACGACATTTGTGTCTCGTTAAGCTGAGGGGGGTATCCCCGGCAGAGGGAGCAACCTCAAAATGCGAAGAGAGTCCGTTCATTTCCCACCACCCTATCCCCCCTCTTTCCGTTGGAATCGATTAAAACGATTCTTTAGGGAGTCAGCGACGGTGTCCGCCGAGGTTTGCCGCCGGTGGTGAAGCCACCGCTCGCCGCCAACGCTTGGCTAACTCTGCCCATAATCGCCTAGTGCCCATTCGGACGATCGCCCGGGGACACATTTGGAACCGACAAAAGTGAGGGGGGATATAACTGCTAGAACAATGAATAAAAATCAGACAGCTCATCAGACAATGAGAGAAAGTTTTAGTTTAAGTTGGTTCGAATTGTCGATTGGGTTAATAAAAAAAAGGGTAATCGCTTTCATTTTTAGTGAGGATTTCTTACAAAAGAGCTAGAATCAGTATACTAGAACCAGTTTACCAGTTGATATAAAAATATATCGTCGTCTTAGTGATATAACCAACACATCGTTCTTAAAGTTCAGGCTTGAAGGTTAATTCCAGCAATAACTGATTTTTCGGTTTTTAATAAGTTTTTTTTATTTTTAAAAACTTTGACCTCAGCGTATCTATGGCGTTTTTTTTGGAGGTTTCGGGCATGTAAAAATAGATCAAAATGAAGCTACACGTGGCATTTAGTTAATTTGGGAATTTTAAAAAAATTCAATGCTTTTGTATCTGGTACGTTGCCCATAGAAATTGCTTTGCCTTCAATAAAGCCTCAACAGGAGGAGTTGCAGTCGCCAATCTCAAATTGCTTTTATTATCTGTCGTCAGCGAAGCGACTGTATCGGATTAGTTTTACGAGGGTTGCACCGGAGCAATTCATGATCGCTCTTCGATTACCAAGAATTAGTGACCGAATTTATGGTTGTAAACGGTAAGACATCTAATGACATAATGTAAGCGTGCTATTGGATGGACTTGGAACGAGCTATCCACATCTAGTCAGATATGGTACATCATTCCACAACGGTCATAGAATTTATCAGCGTTCGGAAATTAGAACATCATTTTTGAGCTTGGTTGGCTTACAGAGATTGGTGAATCATTTCAAAGCCGGTAATACCAAACTTACCGAGGGCATTGCCGGAATAGACTTCTATCGCACGGGCATATTAAAATTGTTAGAGCGTTCATTTTTTGGTGTAAGATAATTTTGGAAAAATTAAGGGCCTCTTAAAAATAATTTTGTGTAAGAAATTTTTATCTTACATTGGGTCTGCGTAAGCAAGTAGCGATTATGAATTGTTGTCAAATAATATGAGATACAGCACTCATAAAAGAGACAATACTGGTTTTTAGATGGGCTTACAGCTTTTTATACATGAATGCTGCATTTTCTCAGAAAATGTAAATTTAGAGGATGAGGAAATTGACTTGAGTTGATCATGCTTATCATTGTTGCCATGACTTTTGAAAGTCATTTTAGCCATCGTATTACATTAAGCTTGTTAGTTAATACGTGTATCTTAGGAACCTAGCTGTTATATTCGGTAGGCAATCATCGTTTTTTGATAGTTTATAACCTATCTGGCCCTCGCTTTAATTTTTGGCACAGCTAACTTCTGCAAATTTTGAAATTTCTAGTTCTTACTGTTTCGGAGATCCAGCTGAATAAATTCGTAAACATTCAGAATAATTTATAACATACGTTGTACATACAAAATTATCTTTAGAAGAGTAAAAAAAAAAGCTCGTTCTATTCCCCGGATTATTTCAACTTGCATTCGAATGTACTATTTAAGTTCTCCTATTACATTAGCGAAAGAAAAAAAAATTAAAAACAAAATCTCTAAACAGAATAAGACAAGCATTGTAAAAGAAAAAAAAATCCGAAGAGTTTTATCAGTTGGAATAAACACAAATAAAAAAAGAAACAACTTTTGTGGTCTTTAGGCTTATTTCGAAAAGGTTATCTCTCTCTGCTCAGCCCCTAGGAAGATGAACTTTAAGATCTTTGCTTTCTAAAGCCAAGAAAAGTTTCCAGATGCGAAAAACAAATAGCGTGACATGGAAAACTAAATAGATAAAAAGCCAGAAGGAGATTAAGGGGAACAAATTTTCTTTTCTTTTTTTTTTTTTTCCTTCTTTAAGTTTTCTTGACTTCTCTTCTTCATCCGATCGAAAAATGGGAAGATTGGCTAAGGGAGCCACGAACTTAAGGTGGAAAGAAGGCGAGAGAGAGAGAGAGAGAGAGAGAGAGAGCGAGAGAGAAGATAATTTTTTTTTTCGTTTTTCTCTTTTCTTACAGAATGGAAGAGGTAAAAATCTCGAGGAAAAACGGCGAGTTAATGAGAAACTGAGTAATTATTTAAAGTCATTTAACATGTGATGAAAGCATTATTAATTGATCAGATGTAAAAATGAAATGCACTTAAACTCCTAAAATTCAGGCATGAAATAGAATTAAAAAGCTTTATGGACTTAATTAAATCGGTTAAATTCAGCTGTCTCTCTTTCTCTCTGGAATTCCTGCCTTTTTTCCTAAAAAAAACTTCTTCTTCCGTCTCGTCTCCAGTCAAAAGAAATTTTTTTTTCTTTTTTTATTTTCACTGCGAAATCTTTAATCGATCAACGGATCTTGCTCTAATTTTAATAAGCAATGGGCGAGGATTTTTTTTTTTATTTTACCAGAATTTGAGTTTACCCCAGTTATACACTTGAATGTTTATGCACTCGTTAAGAAGGCATTTGATATTCAAATTGGATTCGAATAAACCTAACTTTAGGAGGTTAAAGCAATTTGGAGAGAGCTCAAAATAGTGTGAAGCATTGTTCCTTCAAACATGATATCATAATTTATTAAGAAAGAAAAGAAAGACGAGGCTATCTATTCAGCTTGAAACATGGTTTAGATACTAATTCTTAAACTATATTTCGTCTTTTGTGTATTTGAAAATATATTAATCCTAAATCGAGAAAAATAATTAAATTAAAAAGATACGCAGATAATGTAATCCCATTCTTAGTTGAAGTATGATTTCCTTTCACTAATTATCTATTTTTGCTACGAGTGTAGTACTGAAAGTAATATTCTGGAAGCATTACCACAAATTGGGGTGCATTTACACAAACAATTAGTGTAGGACTTCCACAGGGTGTTTCTGAATGGCCTGTACAAATCTTTCAGGGTATGTTCCAGGGACCAAAGCTAGCAGAAATTCTCATATGAACATAAGTTTGGAAACGCTTCTTTATAGAGTTATAACGGTTTGAAGGTGTCCCGCAGCAGATGAAATTAACGTTAAAGCGTATAGGAGTTGCAAACTTGTGTGATTCATTTCTACGGTATAACAAGACAATACACTTGTTGTGAAAGGAAAATGCTGTTAACAAAGGTATAACAAGGCAAATGCTATAGCAAAGGCTGAAAATGGCCTCCTGTTCTTTAAATTGTCGTAACTCTTCTTCTACTACAGGACACATTTAAATCGTTATAACTTTAGAAAGAAGCGTTTTCGACCCCATGATCATATAGCATTTTTTGGCTGCTGGGACATATCCTGAAAGATAGTACAGACTATTCAGAAACACGATCGTATAATTTCTGTATTTCTAGGTTAAGTTATGCTTTGAAGTTTAATAACAGGTCGATTTCTTGACCAAAGAAGGTTATACAGCGTGGATACAAAAATGAGCCCCCTTTTATTTTCGTAAACCGAAGCAGATATGTCAATTTTGATGAATCCAATGAATAGGAAGTGGTGACTGGCCTATCCTATGGTGCACTTTTCATCATCCCAAATATGGAAATTAGGACACATTCAAGTCCTATTTTAAAAACCGTAGCAGATACACGAAGAATTCCAATTGAAGACCTGTTCAGCATGGAATTTCGAACAAAACCAAATTTTTTTCTTCCAAAATCTGATGAACGGATCACCAACAATCACATGTTGAATTTATTAGTTACCTCCCTATGCATTTCACAAAGACATATGAATGTTCAACATGCAAATCAAGAAATTACCAAAAATTACTATAACATTCACTTTCATGAGGAAAAGCAAATAAAAGGCATGTGTCAGCGTACAGAAGACTGAACAATTCCAGGATGGCAAGCTACACTGTTCCTGAAATGGTCAACATTATCTTTGGATTATGATTGTGGCGATCCGTTCATTGGATTTTTTTGGAAATTTTTTTTGTTTTGTTCGGAATTCCATACTAAACAAGTCTTTAATTAGAATTTTTCGTGTATCTATTACGGTTTTTAAGATAGGATTTGAATGTGTCCAATTTGCATATTTGGGACGATGAAAAGTTTACCATGGGCTAGGCCACCTACCACTTCTAGTTCATTGGATTCATCAAATTGACATATCTGCTTCGATTTTTCGGCAATGGATGGTCCGGTATCTCTATTACTCTGGAGAGGATTACATAGGCATATATAATAGTAAAATAGTTGGTAAAATAGTAAAACGATGACTAATACCGTTTGGGAACATCGTTGATAAACTTCACTTAAAACTTTATTTCATTTAATTATTTAATTTACATTTAATATTCTTTAATTTAAGGTTCTCGAAGCCCATAATGCATTAGAGACATACAGGAAGGTATATAATTTATAGGTTAGCGTTTTGACGAAGGTTAATCTAAGGCTAACCTAACCACCAAAAGAATCAGAAATGTATTTAATGGGACGGCATTTGATGAGAGAAATATGCGAAAGCATTTGTTTTCAGTGTTAAGACTTTCGCTTATCGAGTGCTAAAAAAAATATTCATTCCAAAGTGTATCGTCAGGGTGAAGGGTATCTTGAATAGTGTCATGTTGTAGACAAAATGTTAATCTACAATATTGATACATTAATTTCAATACAGTGCTTGACTTTTGAACTTGGCCTTTAAAGGACGGTGGCTTTTTGAGTAATCTGAAAATATTTCTTAAAATTTTTTACAGTAAGGCATAAGGCATATAATCATTTGTATGTGGAAGTTCAGTATGTTCGTTATTCCCATGATTACTTATAATTTTAATATTATTGTTCTGGGATAATAATTAGCATGCAATATGACGTAGTGTCTCTTTCTTTCTATTCTTTGATGTTATAAGTAATGTCAATCTAGGAGCTTTCTTTAGAAGAATTCTTAAAGAATTCTGAAAAGTTAAAAACGAATTCTTTAATATTAAAATTTGATGCTTAATTTAAATTGACTTTAACCCCTCCTCCCTATGTCGCAATATTTTTATGCTGGCTCATTATTTTCATCCAGTCTTATTTTATGCTGGATGAAAAAAATCATTGCGTCTGCGACAGACGACACTCCTTTCACTGCGACCAGTTTTATCGTCTATTTTTTGTTGTTTTTTCCATTGCACTCTTGTCTGTCATGCCTCTGTTTAAACCGTGTTTAGTTCAAGGGCGGGAGAAAGGAGTCAGCATTCAAGACAAATACGCTTACCTTTTCCGCCTTCAACCTTTCACCGACGGCGGCGGCTTTATTGTAGCACCTCCGAATGCTTGGTCTCATGGCTGAAATATAAGAAAGGTATTGGGAGGGGGAGTAGAACGAAGAAGGAAAAAGAGCGTTTAAACAGTGGTTCCTTAGAGAAGCGATTATCATGCACCGCACGTGCGTTTCCAAATATTGTAGATGGGAATCAACCAGTCACGTGATAAAAAAAGGAATAGAGAAAATGGCAGAGAATACTGAAAAAAAAGGGGGGGGGAGTGGGGGAAGTTCTAGAAAGAGTGTGTCTCCGTGTGTGGTAGAGATGGAGAGAAGGAGAGACCTAAAAACTTTCATCTTAAAAAATTACCCGTAACTTACTGCCTTGAATGCTAATAGCCCTTTGTCAGGCACTGGAGTAGACGGTCTGATTTGTAGGCGAAAGAAACAGACAACTTAGATGGTCGCTGTCGCCATGACTAATGCTTTCTTCTAGTTCTCATTTACCTCCGCCCCTCTTCTCCCCTCCTCTCGACACAGGCAGACGGACACACATTTCCTTTCTCGTTCTTGACACTCACCTCTCTCTCTCTTCACATACTACTGCCTTTGTGTGGAAGAAAGGAAAAAAATTCGTTTAATTGATTTACTTTATAGAATTTAAAGTTGAGGATTAACAAGGGCACCCATTTTTTAATAAATTGAACACATACATATAATTGAACCTTTTTTTTAAGGAATATTTTTATAAATTTTTGAAGGCGCCTGAATATTTTGGACACATTTTTGAAGGAGTCTGACAAGTCTATGACTACGCAATTTAAGCGATATTTGGTGATATTGATGTCCAGAGAACACTGTTTTAAGGAAATAGAAGTTTCAGTAGGTAACATGGAGAGGTTCAGAATTTAAAATTTTTTGCAACTTATGCGTAGCCTTAAGTATCCGATATTAAATTGGGTAGACGATTTTACAGATTCCTTATGAGTAGATTCTTTATGATTTTTCTATAATATAAATTTAGTGGATTTTGGATTAAATATTGACTAATGTAAAGAAATGGATCTTATACAGAAGTTTCTATTGATTTCATACATACATACATACATTCATATATACATACAAAAGAAGAAGAATATAAAAGAATATTGCATTCTTTATAGAGCAGTGGTTCCCAAATCGGTTTTTCTGAAGGGTCCCCGAGCTTATTTTTACTTGTATTTATTTTTATAGGAAAGTTCGAGATTTTTTATTCCGCCATGTACCACCCTGTTAAAATGCCTTTTTTTAAATTCATATTTTAGGTGTGAGAGGGGGGAGTCATAAGTTACTTAACTTTTAAAAGATGGGGGGGGGGGGGGCGCAATTCGATAAAAGCTGGGAACCAATGTTATAAAACACAGTTGTTTCCAAATGATCTCATGTATTTTAAAAATACAAAATCACATTACAACACTAATTCTTTAATGTGTTTCTATATTTACCGAAGATATTTTCAACTTGGATCTTGTTTTTCAGAGGAAAGAAAACCTGTACACTGAAATGTCATACATTGTCATATAATCATAAGGAGTCATAATTTAGGGCTTATTATTGGTAGAAATACGATTAACAATAACTTCTTATGATGTAGAGGTGTTGGTTCTACAGGGTGGAATTTTAACAAATTAACTTATTTGAACAAAGTAAACCGCAATTAATTACGCAACAACTTAGAAAGATACAGGATAATAATGGCTTTCTATGTGCAAGAAAAAAATATTTGTTTATTATAAAGCCTGGATTTTTTTTCTAGAAGTATGTCCAAAATAGTGTATATTGACAGAATCCACATACCCTAGGAGATCTGAAGCTCAAGATGGACAATTTGAATATCCACTGTAAAGAACAAAATCATTTCTTGTTATTTCTTTCCTTTATCTTCTTCCTATTCAAAGCCTGATATTGATCTTATGATGAATGCTGGGATGCGTGATAAAATGGTCACCCTGTAGTAGGTATTCCTTAGCGATGCATTATTTTTTCATTATTGCATCATAATGACGGAAGAACGTTTGTTCGATAGAAAAAACGTGTATAGTTTTCACGAATGTGAACGAAGTTCAGACAGTCGCTTTGGTTATCAGTTACAGCTTACTTTTGTTCAAATAAGTTAATTTGTTTAAGAGCTATAGTCATCAAAATCTGAGTCGTGAACTCTGAACCATCCTGTATATTGATGGCAATTTCTACATATTCGATCTCCTATCTTAAAAGTTCTAAAATTCAAAAAAATATTGGATTGCAAGATTTATTTACCCTTAAACTTGCTAAATTAATTATATTAAAGCACTGAGATCCGGTCTAAAACGGTATTTTGATATTAAACTCTCCTTTTTGATAGATAAATAAATTTAATTTTTAAATAAATTTTATTGACTAATATCATATTTTAAGAGTTTTGAAATTTAAAATTACTTTGTAAGCTAATTTGCCTGAAAGTCAAGCCATTATTAAAGGCCATAAATGCATAGACCCATCTTGAGCATTTTCTTCAAAAACTCGATAGCAATTTTTTAAATAGAAATAATAAGGGGGTCGTAAATAATTTCGCAAACAATAAGCCTAATACCATGCGAGCGCTATTAAATCACTTCGAAAATAGCGATCATTATCTGCGAGGTGAATCCATTGAGGAATTTTGCTGGAATCCCAGGGAAGAAGGCGATCGTAATGATTATTAATAACTCGGGGGTCACGTGACGAAGGGGGTTTGAAAAGCTTCCTGCTCTTGTTTTAACGATGGAATTTTTGTTTTGTTTTCCAGAAACAACAAATCAATGGCGGACGATGACGACGACGAAGACGACAAATGAAAACGCCCGCCTGTCATCCATTGGTCCGCCGGCCCCGACGAATTACGAATTACGGACTCATTAACCATGGCTCCTTCGCTGTAGCCCCCGTCCAGAAAAGCTAATCACTTTCTTCATTTCTGTGGACATTTGTTTATTATTTACTTTATTACTGCTACACTTTTTTGGACTCGTCTTCCTCCCTCTTATTCTATCCTCATTAATATTGCGACTTCAGAACTTGACTCCGATCGATATTACGGCTCCGTCCAAATTCATCGGGCGAAGGGAAAAATAATCGGTAAACTAATTAACTAGGATCGCTACATCGTAAACTAATTTAATGGTTAATTTAGGTTATTATTTTTGGGAATGACACGTACATTTTATTCGTTACAGTTCATCGAATAAATAATAATAACGAAATTTTTAAAATTTGCCTTTCAACAGCCGCCGCCTTTATTAATAGGTATGTCTGAGCTGTACTAATAATAGCAATAAGAATGATTAAAAATATTAATAATATTTAGGATGTTTAAAAAAAACTATGGTTTTGCAGTTTCTGTCTGATTATATTAAGGAAATATTTACGTTGCCTTTCGAAACTATTTAATGTAATTAGATATTATTAAATTATAAGTGAGACCAAAGAAAGAAATTCGTGGAACAAAAATGTAATAATGTTTATATTAAATTACAGCAGAATTACATTTTTGTTCTGATGCTAACATTTTCTATTTTCATAGAAATTTAGATTTCGACGGTCACCTAATAATTTAATTACATTGCATAACAAATTTTGACTTTTTATTTGCTTACTGAAGAAAAATTCCAATTTATATTTTGAAGCTGTTGACGAAATTAACCAACATGTTTGTTCCCCTTGTTGAGATTTTAGTAATTAAAACATAATTACAAAAAGTTCTTGTAATAACATTCTATACAGTAGTAGAAATGAAGAAGTAGTTCTTATATGTGGATCCTATTTCGAAAACGACTATACATTTATACTCTTTAGAAAAAGTTTTGGTTATAACTAGCAATGACTAGCTGATATTGACGGTTTCCGGTGGCATTGTTCCATTCTCTTGATAGAAATATTCTTCGCGTTCATCACTCAAATTGACCAGCTGCTAGGGAAAAAGTCAAGATGCTACTGAGAAAACTGCACCAATATTGAAACGAAGGTGAACCAATCACTTTTTCACCATTTCTTTGAAAAGTCTGTGGTTTTGCAGACTCATGAGAATGGCTTCCTTCATGATTAAATTTTAGTTGGAGGCCAATAGGTCGATTTTGCAAACTCACAGTTTAAACGTGTTTCATGAAATTAATTTTTTTTAAAAGGATTTTGAGGATTGTCTAAGATATAGGTGGATATAAAGTAAATGACAAAAAACCGCGAGCTGAAATCGAGTCCTTGCTCTAATATGTTAAGCTGTCTTGGATACTATAACAGCTATGTTGTCTAAACATGTTTCATGGGAATTCCTAAAAAAGTCGGGAATTATTCTTAAACCATCAATTCCTGAAGAAAATGCAGTAAATCAAATGTTTAATGCGACTGGTATCGAATGGTTAATTGGAGGAAACACACCAATAATTTGATGCATAGAAAGTAACAAACGAAAGGAAAAATTTTGCGACCTGGAATCGAACCTGGGAAATTATTGATGTGTGCAATACGGCCAGTTCTGCTATCTAGCTATCACGTTAGTTCATAAGAAATGTTTAGTTACATGGCAATGATCAGTTAGTTGATCTCAGCCAGCGTAATTTCTTCCTGTCGTATGAAGTTAGGATTCCAGGCGAACAAGTAGCGATTTAGAATCCTGGAGCAAAATTCTGTAAATCAGCATAAATTCACAAAAGAATGATAGTGATTTATTGTATGGTATGGGTGTTCGAAGATGACTTTATATCTACCAAATCATTGGTTCCTCCAAAGGCTTCAAACTTTTGATTCATTCTAGGTCATGTGTGTATTACTAGAGTATAATGGACCATATGGAGTATCTTTAAAAGAGAGTTCCAATTAAACATTTTCATGGTTATCTCCGTGTTCAACAACTTAAAGTCTTGAAGAGTTGGGAATTGAAAAATTAGGAAATTGGATCGTTTCAACTCCGAAATTGCCAAGTAAACTCGTATTTAAAAATTTTCCTTATCTTTTTCCAGATCATTAAATATCTTAACTGTTACACGACATAATCAATCAGACTACTCATTTTTGAAATATAATTTGCATAACGATATCATCCATTATAGACATACATGCCTCAACTACATTAAATTATTAAGATTATAAGTTAGCCAAATTTCGAAGTTGGATATTCTAATTGAAGTTTGTTATATGTTTCATTATATATATTGAAAGTCGAGTAAACTACTTTCAACTCATATATTGAAACGTGAGTAACATACTATACAGTCCATCGATCTAGATAATAGATTGAAATCGATTTATCGGAAATTGAAGACTCTTCGTGTAAATTTCATTATTGGTATATACAGAGGGTTTGGTATCTATAAGGTTTATGATAGTATCTAAGGAGCGATTGTATTTGTGTAAGGTTAAGGAAGCGCAAATTTTTATATGCAAAGCTTTCTTCCAGCTATTCCGTTATACCACTGTAGGGATAACATGTTCGTATTTTATGGGAGAAAATAAAGTCAATGAACTCATTTATGGGTACTATATATGGAGACATTGATATGTTGGCCTACATTAGAATTTTTTGCTCGCTGGTTGCAAATTTTATTCGGGATGTTGAGCGCTGACGGGGAAAGCAACCCGATGAGAACTTCCCTGCACAATTCCCGACACTTAAGGCAAAGTTTCTTGTTGTTTCGCTCCGCCTTTTTTGTAGCAGACAATTTTTTTTCCACTCGGTTTGAATATCTCCATTTCCGCAAAATGATATTGGTTTCATCTGTGCATTAGTAACTAACTCAGAGTGCATCCTATTTCGAAACGAGCGAATGCATCCTTCTCTTTTCTTTCGCCATTTTTGTCTCTTAGTTTTTCCTCTACTTTCTCTCCCCACTCAGTAATGTTTCACTTTAAAAAATTTTAAGGGAAGAAAAAAAAAAGAAAAGAAAAACCAAACAACTCTACATGCACGAGTGAGTCTGGGAGTAAAGGCGAGCTTTATCTCTAAAGTACTCCAGTTCTCTTTTATGAGATCCAGAAAACACTCTCCATCGAAACATGAGAAGAAAATCAACCCTCTCTCTTGCTTTCCTGTTTCGCTTCTCTGATTTTGGAGACAAGGACTGAAGAGAAAAAAAGAGACGGAGAGAGAGAGTGAACATTTTTAACTTCTAATCTGTTGGTGAGATCAAAGTAGGGATTAGTTTGGCAAGATCGCATGCATTCCACGAAAACGAATCCTCCCTTAATAAATTGTTCGTCCTCCCACTCTCGAATGGCTCTGACGCGCTTTCTGTTTCACTGAATTTAACTTTCGTTAGGCCCACTTCTGATTTGAAATTATTTCTGATAAATAAAACGAGAATTTTATAGTTTTTTAGTAGTGCGTTCCGTAGGATTTGGTTTTGGGTAGGAGCGAAATAGGGTTTCTCTTTTCTTTTCCTTTCGACCCTCCTCTTTCCTGCCGCCGTCTTTCTTCCTTAAGCAGTGTACGAGTGTGAAATAGACTCGTGCTGTGTTGACCAATAGACAAGAAGGGAATCAAATTTCTCCTTCCATCCACTCAGCAGCAGCAGCATTGAAACGAAAAAGCGAGGAAACGAAATGAAAAAGAAAGAGGGGGTAGATAAAGTGAGCGTGTGCTCGAACCTCAAAGGCTTATTTTTTCCTTGGTCCCTTTTTCTCTCCTACCCCGTCTTCTTTTATCCCACTCTCTTTGCTTTCCCTCCCTTTTCTCGCTCGTTTTCTGTCTCATCTAGAACCGAGCCAGAAAAACGGTTCTCGTCGTAAAACCTGTTTCCCTCTCTTCCCCTTTCTTTCTCGGGGTCCAAACGGCTCTAGTTTCTTACTCAGCGAGTGCCCATTGGACGCCTCCGACCGAAGCTCCAATGACAGCGACAGTAAGAAAACGAGATCGACAAGGAGCGAACGCCCCCGCCCATTCCACTAAGACCAGCGGCGCGGGAGAACCCCCTCCTTTTCTAACAAGGTTTTCGGCGACGAACCTGAAATTGAGAGAAAGAAGGAAAGAGAGAGAGAGAGAGAGAGAGAGAGAGAGAGAGAGAGAGACACTGACGTGGAAAGAAGGCCCGATGTGAAGCGAATTAGAAACAACGCTCGATCCTTCCTCTAAATTTAATGATGTCAGTGGAGGAGGAGGTTGGGTGGGGGTGTTGACGGCTCTTCTTGCAACGACGACGCATTTTTCTTCCCCTTTGCATGATTTACCAGAAAATAAAATAAAGAAACTTCTCCTCCCATTCCTCTTTTTTTATATATTTTTAAATTCTGTTTTCTAATTTTTTATTCTATTCTAACTTAATTTCACCTAGCGGTACTTATTTATAAAAGCTCATGTATTTTGCAGTTTTGAATATTCGCTGTTTACTGTCGTTTTAAAATCTTTAAAAATAAGATTCAAACAGATCAAGATACATCTTACATTTGCTTTTCAGAAATTAAATTTTTAGAAAACAGAATCTGATATTAAAAGAACACGAGGATAACATTCAATGATTGCATTGCAATAACTAGCTTAAAATAAACAAAACGTTGTGAGCATATCACTGCAAATCATTTAATCCACTTCTCCTTATAGTTAACGAAACGAAACAATCGACGTTTAATGCGAAATTGATGCTTTCGGCTTAAAGCCAATATTAATTTGGGATTAAATAGTAGGCAGTTGAAGTTCAGTATATAATGAAGAAAATATTTTTTCTCTTACACCTGTCATCATAAAACTAGTGTTTGAGAGAAAGATTATTTTTACGAGGGTCGGTTGATAAGTAAGGTAAATTCCTATGAGCCATTGCAAAAAAAAATTGTAAGTGATATGATATTTTTCATATATTAATATGTTGGTACAGCTGGAATGTACTTTAAGTTCGATGAAAGTAAATTTGATCACTCGAATGTAAAAACATGCGATGACTTCTAGACTCAAACGTTGGAGACTTTATTCTAGAGGAATTCTGTACAGATGGTAATACACTTCTAGTCGAATATGGTGGTAAGATGACCATTAAACCAACGCAGATGCCAAACGTTGGAGACTCTTTCTAGATGAATTCCGTACGGATGTTAACTTTCGATGATTTTGTCCCAGATGGTAAACAAGCTCTCATAGCTCTCAAATAGGGTCATCGGAGGTCAACATCAGCGCAGAATTCCTCTAGAAAAGGTCTCCAACGTTTAGATCTACAAGAAGTCATTATGAGTTTTTACATCCGAAAGGTCAAATTTACTATCATCGAACTTAAAGTATATACCATTTGTGCAATCTTATATGGAAAATATTATATCATAACTTAGAATAATTCTACTTTCTACTTTCAAAAAAATGTATTTTTTTTCACGTGACGCGCAACTCTTCAAACAAGCTCGTGCCAAATTTCATCCTGAATCCACGTACAGGTCATGTGCTACATTCTGAAGACTGTTGTTCCATTAAGACAAGGCACCATCACAGCGATCAAAAATCGCAAAAGCAAAATTGCATGAGTTAGGTTTCCAGTTAATTTCTCATCCACCCTATTCTCCGAAGGTGGTCCCATGTATTGCTTCTTGTTTCCAAACTTAAAAATTTGGCTAGATGGGAAGAAAATTCTTATCAATTGATGGAGTTACCACCGTCGTTAACGAATGCAAACTTTGACGAGTCTTACTTTGCAGAAGGATGAAAAAAAGCTGAAAACTCGCTGGACTAAGTGTATAGCACTAAATGGGGACTACGTTAAAAAATAAAAACGTTTATTTTTATCTTAAGCGTGGTTCCCACTAGCTGAAAAAAAAGAGAACAGAAACCAGGGCGTATTTTTTCTGCCTTTTTACTTTCTGCTCCTGGAGGTGTATTTATTCCTTAGACCTTGACCACAAATGAACTGCACCGAAGCCGTCGATCGATCTAGATGGCCGACTTCGAATGTACAAGTACACAGTTCGTTCATTCCTCATCAATCATCATATAGAATTTTTGTATTCAATTGTTGTTGACTCAGTTTTATTTGATTAATTCAATTGTATTAATAAATATATATTTCCGCATTAGCGTTTCCGCATCAATTTTCTTTCTCGGCCTCTTCACCTTTGTGAGCTGAGCGTCCGACATTTTTATTTTGTGAGAGAGAGAGAGAGAGAAAGACGTCACTGTGACGTCACTGTAGACATCGTTTTCTATTGGCTGAGCAACCGTTTCTGCCCTGCTTCTGCCACAAATGTTGAACTCCAAAAAGCAGAAATTTTCAGTCGGGCAGAAGAAACGAAAACAAAAAGTGACGTCATGAAAATTTTCTGTTTTGTGGTTTCTGCCGTTGTTTTTACGCACGTGGGAACCACGCTTTACTTATCAAACGACCCTCGTATTATAATCATTGGGAAACATTAAAAAGTTATTTAATGTTACTGTAGTAAATACGCTTTCGGGTAGCTAATTGCTATTTACGTGAAATCCGGATTACTGTACTTCATTATATCATGCTCGTTAATGTGGGCTATAAAATTTTTCGTTTCCTCCCAGCGCTAGATTTGCACTTTTTGACGTATAATGCATCAATAACGTAACAAAACGTATAATGCATCAATAACGTAACAAAACGTATAATGCATCAATAACGTAACAAAACGTATAATGCATCAATAGGCATAAGCTCAACATGCTGTCAATAGAAGAATAAGTGAAAAGTGAAGTAGTGAATAAATAAACGTCTTAAGTTTATATTAGAAATAAGTTAACATAAATAAAATTCTAAAAATAATTAAGGAAAAGAATGAAAATTTTATTAATCATATTGCTGAGACTCGGAAGAACTTTTGATGGTTTTTTCGGAAAAGTTAAATTGATCAGGTTCATTGCTAAACAATTTTTGACATGGAAAAGTTTTGAGATTTTTCAGATGTTTGGATTGAGTTGTTTGGAAGATTTGAAGATTTTTTATTCCCAATAGAAATCCGATAAAGTTTATTTTTCAATATTTAAACGAATTCCAAGATGTTATTCACAAATTGGAAGGTCGGGATGAATTAAAGTTTTATAAAATCGTATACATTATCCAACGCTTTCGTGAATAATCTTGGCGTGTCCAATTAAATTTCTAATTTTTATATTTTCGATCTTTTGAGCACTATAAAGCCAGTTTAATAACCAAATTATACAAAATATTAATATTAATGAAGCACACAACCACTAGCATTGGTAAGACTTCCTAACAAAGCGTGTCGATATAATGAGGCTCCATGAAAAAACTTTTTAGATGTGCTCGCAAGAACCTCGTTAAAAGCTTAGTAATGGTTTAATAAGTGAAGCGTATTGATTCATGAATTCATTATTCTTTTAGGTCTATAGCATTCTATAATAACAAAAGATAAAAAAAAAATGGAAAATTTGGAATAACTGTTCATTTGATTTTCGAATTTTACTTTCGACTGTACCTTTCTGTAGTATTTTAAGGTACCTCAAATTCCTATTTTGGTATTAATATGAAGTGTTCGTTTTTAAGTAATATATCGATAGACTAAAGTTGAGTTTTTAGAGAGATACTTGTTTTAGGCTTTGTTTGTAGAGTTGTGAAATCGAAGTTTTATAAAAAATTATTTTAGCAAAACTGCGTTAAAAGTTGCAAGGTATATTCAGGTGTAAATGAAAAATTTCTTGTTCTTACGAGGATGTTCTACTGAAAAGTTTTGTTATATGAGAAAGACAAACAAACGGATTCCTTTAAATTAATGAAATCATAGTGAGTAATTGAATTTAGGTGATGGAAGAGCCTAAAATACAGTCTTTTTAGCAAATACAGTCTTGAACACTTCGTCGAATACAAAAAAAAAACACACAGAAACTTAATTTTTTAATGAATTTTTTTTATCTTATTTCCAGTGCTGCATAAAATGTTTTGTTAGCAACGAAAGTGATCTGTAGCTACACTTCTATCCAATTTAGATATTAACCCGGAGAGTTGTGTAAGGTCTTATAAAGATTTAAAAATTAAAATCAGTCCATAAACCATTTACAGAAATGTAATCTCGCTTCAGTTTCTCTCATTCTCTTGCAAATGTAAAACTTTCCTCACAGACTTGAAGGAGCCCCATATTGGTAAAATCTTTTCCAGCCGTGTGCGCTTAACTTCTTCGCGAAATTGTTGGGATCGCCACCTTATAGACGGCTCCTTGTCATCATATCGTCGAATGACGTCTGGTAAATTTCGGGGCAATTTCAAGCAAGAGTGAATTAACTTTTCATTAGAAGAAAAATTTTTTCTCCCCAAGACTATAGTTCAACTGAACCATTTGATTCCAAGACGTTCTCGTAAATGTTTTCCGGTTTCCAACGGATCGTTGAAGTCGCTCGTTTATAGCTTTCGTTTTCTTTCTTTCTTTTTTTCTCATCTTAAACAAAATTATTTAAAAGGCCTAAAACATTGAATTCGTTGTAACGATCATCATTCCATGTTGAGGAAGACGATGGCTGGTTCTCTTTTATTATTATTGGAGAAGAAAACGTCTTGAAACAAGGCTCCCTCCTTCTTTTCATTCAACTTCTCTCTCGTTCGCCTTGACATCGGGCCAATTCGACACCGTTTGTCAAACAATTACTCAACTATCGTTCCGAATTGCCGAGCCTGCTGTTCCATAAAGCCTACCCCACTTTCCCTTTCTTCATCCCCTCTGCTCGATTTTTGCAAGGAAAAAAATTTAAGGAAAAAAAAAAAGTCGCGAAATTTCGTGATTAAATACACATCCACGAAGAACGCTTTTCAATCTATCGACGTCTATAAATCAAATAACGAATATTACGAAAATTAATTCGCTTTTCAGATCTACGAAACAAGAACTAAAAGTGATAATGGGTTTCTAATTATCAGGAATTTGTAAGTACATTCGAGAGACTTCTGTCAAAATAAGATAATGGATATCGTATATGAAAAAAAAAATTAAGAAATATAAGAAAAAAATAAGAATATCTCTTCATTGGAGTAAAGTAATTAAAAATTAATGTCGAAATCGTTATTTTAGTTAGACATAAAAAACACCTTTAAGTATTTATGAAAATGAGGACAAGAACTTTGGTGCATAAAAAAATGGAGGTGCGTAGCAAAGAGCAGGATGATATTTTAGCTCGAGATGTTATTAAAAGATGTATTTGGAAAGACAACATTTTTTTGACCTCGAATCTTATTCTATTGCTCTTTTGATAATCGCTGGGATACGGGTGCTTCGAATTATAAAACTCATTAATAGAAACGTTTTTATAAGAAAATATTGAAATAAAAATGAAATTGCTTCCGAGACTACATTTTTGAGTAATTATGAATAGACGACATGCTGGGAAACAGCGAGATCGTTCTCCAAGAAAATTGACGAAAAAAAAAAAACTGAAAGGAAGGCAAAACGGATGTGTGTTGGTAAACAAAAAGATTAAGGTTTGTATACAACCAAGATAAGAAGACGAAAATTTTCAAAATATTTTCCCGTTCACTTATTTTGATTTTTCTAATTTCGAAAGAAACAGATGAAAGTTATTTCTGCACAACTCCAGTCATCTCTTCAGTTGTCAATATTTAGAGGAATCGATGTTTTTTAGTAATAAAAGAGTTATAAGCTAGCGTAAACCCAGGTGCTATAGCGCAAAGAGTGTGCTATTATGTTGGCATGAATACCATTTTTTGAATAATCATTTGTTTTTTGTTGTCAGTCCAAATAGATCAGATGAGATCAAGTGTAG